>CANXYC011580879.1:0-15717 GCA_948193065.1 Aleurites moluccanus
AGTAACATGAACAGTAAATTCGAATTAAATGCAGATTTTCTTTAAGAGATGAATTAAATTGATGATTGGGAATTAAGAATAGAAACTCTAAGATGGTTAATTATTAAGAAATCATGATGAGTATTATTGATTTAGGAAAAACCCTAATTTTGTATATTTGGGGAATTTTCTTAGGAGGAGAAAATCAAAGTAATTGAGGAGATTATTGTGGGCAATTTGTTAAAGGAAATTCGAGAGTAAATTTTATTGAGGTAAGTATGAACATTTCATTCATTTATTGTTTCTTTGAAATAATATGACCAAGCATCCTTACATTGTTCATACTAAATAATTCTCACATATTTGATAATATTATGATGTTCAAAAAAAAATCGAAAGTTTCCCTATGTTTCATATATATATATATATAATGTAAATGACTTGATCAACCTACTTGGATCAAGTTCATATGCTTCTTACTTGTTAAACCCGATTTGAATGATGATATATGTTGATGGTATATCTTGAATGTTGATATATGATGATAATGTAAATGATGATATATGTTGAATGGTCTTGTGACCAACATGTTTCTTGTGAGATTGAAACCACATGACCCTATAGATAGAACGTTCTTCCCAATGAGAGTAAATTCATTGGTCCATTGTGCACTTTGGGAACCCAGCTGATAGGGTTTTTATCAATGTTCCACCTAGAGGGGACCATGAGCTCTAGGAGTGTGCCTGGACAAGCATGCATTCACGTTAAGGTAGCAAGGCTACTGATACGTATGTTATGATATGAGATCAGTTCTATCATATGAGATTTGATAATGCCATTCTTTGTGGGCATTTTATATTTAATTAAGAACCATGATTCGATTTGTGATATGATTTGATAATGCTAATTATTATAAGCACTCATGTTCCTTCCAGTAAAACCTTGAGATTCTTTAATACCCATATATAAAAATATATGTATATGATTATGATTTGATATTCAGATTCTTGATTATGTTGTTCATATCTTACTGAGTTGAAGGCTTACTCCTCTTCTGTGGATTTCAGGTAATAGAGTAGCTCGTGAAGGAGCTAGTAGTGAAGATCAAGCTTCTTAACTCATTCTTCCAAGAAGCCTTCATTGTAATTATTTTGAAATTTGATTATGTATATTCATTGAATGATATTAAGACGCAATATGTATTGGAAGTATATTCTAGAGCTACGTAGTTAGTCATTTGAGGATACTAATATATATGATGTATGAATTGTTATCTTTTGGATACTCTTGTTCCTTAGTGATGTGAGATGCATCTTTTGATCAATAAGGAATAAGAGGAATTTATGAAATGATATAGTAAAGAAATGAATTATGCTTATATGGATTATGAAAATGATAACATATGATATTATATGATATAATTGTGTATGAGATCTAGGATATGTGAGTTCTACGGGTTTATGGTGGCCTTAAGCCTACCTTTGCCCTAGGACCGTCGCACCACTGTAGTTGGGGTGTGACAATGTATTACTCACTAAGATTAAATTCTCACCTCTCGTGGTTTAATGTTTTAGGTCAGTAGTAGATAGTGGTGGTTCCAACCCATTTCCTCCTTCCAAGCTTGGAACCGACAGTATCTATGTAACTGCCTCTACTTTGAAGATATTGTATTTTTAGTTAATCTATAGTTGCTCCATGATTACGATAGTATTATAAAACATGTATAAGTATTATGTTGTGACCCGATGAATATTAGTAATAAATACTTTCACTTTAATTAATTAATTCATAATTTATTGATAATGGTTTATTAATTGAAGTACGAAAATGTGATATGAAAATGGAGTCGAGGATATAAGGTGAATTTTTAGAAGTGTTGGTTTCCTTGCAGGTTGTGTAAATTGTAAATTAAGTAAGTCAATAACTTGGGATGTTATATTTATAAAAGAAACTATGGCGAAATTTTCTTTAAAATTTACATAAATAATTTTTAAGTTGTTAACTTATGAATTAAGAAGGTTTCTACGAGAATCGATAGCCTTAAGCTAACCCTTTCCCTATGATCGTCATATCCTGAAGTAAGGATGTGACAAAGCTGGTATCAGAGCATAAGTAATTAAATAAAATAACTATCATTAAAAATAAGTCAATCATGAAGCATAGGATTCTTCCTTATCGTCATTTGATGTTATTCGTTATATATGCTATTCTGCGTTCCGTAAATTAATGATCTTATGGTTTCTGTTTTTAGTGAATATGTCACCTAGACATTGTGGAGCAAAATTCGTACCTGTTAAGCTGGGATGGCCTCGCCAAGTTAGACAAGAGGAGGCGGTGGCCTCGAATATTGCTCCTGATAGGGAGGAGGTTGTTGAGCCATCGCATGGTAGAAGAAGAACAAATGAAGAGAGGTTGGAAGAACATGTGGAATTTCTTATTAGAGAAAATCAAGAATTGAGGAGGGAAATGGAAAAATTGAGAAAAGCCAGGCATGAGCCACCTCTAGTAGTGATTCCACCACCAGCACCTGCTCCTTCACCTATTCATGTTCCACCACCAATTCCTCAGAGTGGTTTGGTTCCTCGATAGGCAGCTAGAAGACTGATTGATGATGGGGGAGTTAAAGTGTTTACTTTTCTCAAGATGGATATGCCAGAATTCATAGGGGAGCATGGTGATAAACCTAGTGAATTTATGGAAGAAGTTGAGAAGGTTATCAGAAGATTGCCCTGTTCTGACGCCAAAGCCATTAAATTGGTGGATTTTTTATTAAAGAGAAATGCTTGGTCATGGTTCAAGCTGCATGTTGAAGAACCATTATACAGTGATAATCCGCCTATCTGGGAATAGTTTAAGCAGATGATGATGGATGAATTCTTAACTGAGGGAGAGAAAGAGAAAAGATTGATGCAGTTTGATCAGTTAAATCAAGGAAGCATGAATGTTGCAGAATATGCTAAAGAATTCCTCATATTGACTAAATTTGCAAAGAGTGCGATTCCAAATGAAGCTGTAAAGATTATGAGATTATGAAGAGGCTTACATGCACATCTGCATAACATTTTTTTAGCTACAGAATATACATCATTGACCAAGTTGATAGATAAGGTGGTTTAGATGGAAGAAAAATATAAAAAAGAAAGAGTTGAAAGGGAGCATAAGAGGAAGGGTACCTTTAGAGGACAAAGCAGCAGAAATAGAGGGGGTAGCAGCAATTATCAGTCTAGACCCTCTGATATGGGTACTAGGCAAATTCAGAGACCAGTTGAGACTAGTAGCCATAGTTAGAGCAAGTTTGTGGCTGCTTCATCCTCCCCTCGGATGTCTTCTGGTACCTTTATATCAGAGAGGGCCAATCATACTTTTCCTTCTTGCTCTCAATGTGGCAAGCAACACCCGGGTCCCTGTAGTTTTATTACTGGAGCCTGTTTAAGATGTGGACAGCAGGGTCATTACATCAGAGATTGTCTACTTACTTGGGGGCAGCAGGCAGCACCCATAACATCTTAGCCTACAGTCCAGCAGAGTCAGAATAACAATAGAGGCAGAGACCAGAGTTCGGCTCAGGGTACACAATAATTAGTAGCTGGTATAGGTCAGGGCAAAGTGTTTGCTCTAAATTAACAAGAAGCCCAGACTTCTAATACTACTGTGGCAAGTATGATTTTAATTCAGAATGTGCGAGCGAATGTTTTATTTGACTTAGGGGCTACGCACTTTTTTGTATCACCTGCTTTTGCTAGAAAACTAGGTAAGGGTAGGAAAAAGATGAATATACCCTTAGAAATTTCTACACCTTTAGGTGAAACCATTAATATGGAATATATGTATGATTCTTGTTCAGTTGAAATAGAGGGTAGAATACTCCCAGTAGATTTAATTGAACTGCCGGTTTTGGAAATTGATGTGGTGTTAGAGATAGATTGGTTAACCACTCACTATGCTACGATTGATTGTCAGGGAAAAAGAGTGGAATTCAAACCTATGGGTCAAGATAGCTTCATATTTCAGGGTGACAGAGGTAGTGTGATTACAAGACTGATATCTATTATTGGTGCAAGACGGCTTCTGAGGAAGGACGTCAGGGATTATTGGCTAGTGTGGTTGATACACAGGTCATCTCTAATAGAGTTGAATAAATTCCTATGGTAAATGAATTTCCTGATGTGTTTCCTGAGAATTTACCAAGAATACCTCCTGATTGGGAAATAGAATTTGAGATCGAAATGTACCCTGGAACTAATCCAATATCTATTCCTCCTTACCGAATGGCTCCTGCAAAATTGAAGGAATTGAAAGTACAACTGTAGGAATTGCTTGATAAAGGTTTTATAAGACCCAGCAGTTCACCATGGGGAGCTCTAGTGTTATTTGTGAAGAAGAAAGATGGGACTCTCCAAATGTGTATTGATTACAGATAATTGAATAAGGTGACTATTAAGAATAAATATCTTTTACCCAGGATAGATGACTTATTTGATCAGTTACAAAGAGCTAGTGATTTCTCCAAAATTGATCTCAAATCGGGTTACCATCAATTGAAGGTCAGAAAAGAAGATGTACCAAAAATAGCATTTAGAACTCAATATGGTCATTATGAATTCTTGGTTCTGCCATTCAGTCTTACTAATGCATCTGCAACCTTTTTGGATTTGATGAATAGAGTATTCAAGCCTTTCTTAGACAAGTTTGTCATTGTCTTTATTGATGACATACTTTTATACTCTAGAAGTCAAGAAGAGCATTTGAGAATTATACTGCAAATATTGAGGGAACATAAGCTATATGCCAAGCTATCGAAGTGTGAATTTTGGCTAACTGAAGTATGTTTCTTAGGGCATGTCATTACTAAAGATGGCATAAAAGTATATCTGAAGAAAGTTGAAGCAGTAGCGGATTAGCCCCGACCCACCAGTGTAACTGAAGTTAGAAGTTTTCTTAGTATGGCAGGTTATTATCGAAGGTTTGTTAAAGATTTCTCTAAGATAGCCTTGCCATTTACCAAGTTAACAAGAAACCAGGTTAAATTTCAGTGGGACGATTCTTGTGAAGAAAGTTTTCAGAAGCTTAAAACATGTCTTACTATTGCTCCAGTACTTGCTTTACCATTGGGATCTGGTAGATTTGCAGTATATTGCGATGCTTCAAGGGTGGGACTTGGATGTGTGCTTATGCAAAATGGGAGAGTGATAGCTTATGCATCCCGACAATTAAAGAGGTATGAATTGAATTACCCCACCTATGATCTTGAAATAGCAGTTGTAGTCTTTACCTTGAAGATTTGGAGGCATTATCTTTATGGTGAAAAATATGAGATTTTCACTCATCACAAAAGTCTCTAATATATTCTACAACAGAAAGATCTTAATCTGAGACAAAGATGGTGGATGGAATTGGTGAAGGATTATGAATGTCAAATTCTTTATCACCCCGGGAAAGTAAATGCGATAGCTAATGCACTAAGTAGGAAGTTGATGGGAAGTTTATCACATATTGTTGTTCATCAAAGGGCCTTGATTAGGGAGATGAAGGAATTAGCTGATATGAGAATTCAGTTGGAGATTTGTGAATCTCAAGCTTTGTTTGCTCAGTTTCAAGTGAGACCTAAGCTGATTGATGAAATTACAGTCTCACAGGATAATGATTTGCAGTTGCTTAAATTGAAAGAAGATGTGAAAGCTGGTAAGACTTTTGAGTTTCAATTGGATGATAATGTATTAAAGATGGGCTAATGGTTGTGTGTACCTAATGTTGATGGTCTCAGGGAGAAGATTTTGAAAGAGATTCATTTTTCATCTTACAATGTTCACTCGGGAGCAACCAAAATATATCATAATGTGAGAGTTATTATTGGTGGTCGGGTATGAAATAGCAGATAGCCAAGTTTGTATCTACTTGTCTATCTTATCAGCAAGTAAAATTTGAGCACCATAAACCTTTTGGGTTGCTTCAGGAGATAGAGTTGCCTGAATGGAAATGGGAACATATTACTATGGATTTCATAGTTGGATTGCCAAGAACTTCACGGGGTTATGACTCTATATGGGTGACTCTATATGGGTGATTGTTCATCTGCTTATGAAGTCAGCCCTTTTTTTGAAGTTAAATACACTTATTTAGCAACTTAGTATGCTCAATTGTATATGGATAAGAATATGAGATTGCATGGCGTACCAAAATCCATTATATCATATCAGGGTACTCAGTTCACATCCCGAATTTGGCAGAAGTTTCAGGAGGCTTTGGATACATAGCTAAATTTTAGTACTGCTTTCCACCCTCAAACTGATGGGTAATATGAAAGAACAATTCAGTCACTAGAGGATATGCTTCGTTTATGTATTCTTGACTTTGGAGGTAGTTGGGATCAGTCCCTACCTTTGGTGGAGTTTTCTTATAATAATAGTTATCACTCCACTATTAGTATGGCACCCTATAAAGTACTGTATGGCAAGAAATATAGATCTCCAGTATGTTGGGTGGAACATAGTGATAAACAAATTGAAAGCCTAGATTTGATCAGAGTAACTATGGAGAAAGTGTTGATTATTAGAGATAGAATGAAGACAGCTTTTAGTTGGCAAAAGAGTTATGCAGATCTTAAGTGAAAAGATGTGCAGTTAACCATCGCCAATCATGTACTCTTAAAGATTTTCCCAATGAAAGGTGTTATATGGTTTGACAAGAAGAGGAAACTTTCACCAAGGTATTTGGGACCATTTGAGATACTGGATAAAATGGGAAATGTATCTTATCGCTTAGCTTTTCCTTCGAGCTTAAGCCTTGTTCATCCAGTATTTCATATCTTAATGCTCTGAAAGTACTTGTCTAATCTATCTCATGTGTTTCAGCCACAAATTATTGAAATATATGAGAATTTATTTGTAATACCTCAAATAGAGCTAATTAAATGACAGTCAATCGGAGTATTGAAAAAAAGTAAATGGACAGAGACAGAAATCGAAGATGTGAAAAACAGTTATATAAGATTGCATAGATCATAAGTAAATTTATGAAAATAAGTAAATATGACAGAATGAGACAGAATCTAGCAAATTGGTGACTGAATGATTAATGTTAGACATACATAAGGAATTTAAGTTAATAAGAAGTAATTAAGTTGGCAAGAGAAAATGAATAGTAAAAAAAATGATAGTAAGGAAAAATTTGGTACGAAGATTAAAGACTTAAGAGCAAGCGACTGTAGAGACAATCATGGAATGTTAAAAAGAGTAAATGAAAGTTTGTAATAGAGGATTCATAATGATTATAAGTTAATTATAAGTTACTTAAAATGAAACGAGGATGAAAGTGCAAAGTAATAAGGTATTTTAGGGAGGAAAATAAAATTTTTCAAATAAAAGGCAAATAGGACCCACCAAATTTGTCACCATTCACATAAGTAGAAAAGTCAAAATTTCTATCTTTTAAACCAAGTATGGTCCAGCCATATATAGCATGGTTTATTGAAATTTTGTTGTTTTTACTTAAGTTAAAATAGCATAAAAACAACCTTTACACTTGGCAAAAATTTATGGAACTAAAATTTCTAAACTTATCTTTAAACTTTCTTTTGTTTCTTTAAGTAAAGAAGAGATAAAGTAATTTTGCTTCTTCATCATTCAATGGCCAGCCATGATGAATTGTGGTGGCAAAAGAATTTATTTGTTTATAGAAATAATTATAATAAGATAATTGAGCACATGTCAAAATTTACAAAGGAAAAATCTCAATTATTTTAGAATTATCTTAAGTTCTCTACAAAATATCTATCAATAATTTATTATATTATTAATTGGATTTTATTTTTATATATTTATATGTGTATAAGGATAAGGAAAAAGGAGTTAGACAAAAAAAAACTGCACCAAAGCTCTTTAAATGGCCGAACCAAACTAGTAAGTCTCCTAGGAAAAATTTCCAATTTTACTTCTTCAAAAGCCTTTCTTAGATACTTTTGATAGATTTATTCTATAAGAATCAATAGCTTAGCTATTATAAGAGATAAAAGAGTGATTAAGGAGTGAAAATTTCATAGAAAAATGAAGAAGTAAAGAAGGGAGAAAGGAATAGAAAACACGGAAGACAAAGAATATAGAGGATTTGGGTGAGGTAAAATTCTTTCACTTGGTGTCTTTATGTTTAATTTAAATTTTGAGTTAAATAATTACTAAAATTATGTGATTGGGAAAACATGATGATATATGAGATTATGATTAAAGAATTAGGGTTTTAATTTAAGATTATATGTTGGGAATTAGGTAGATAGAGTAAAACTTATTTTGTGACTAAATTAGAAAATCTGGATCTGGTAGAAGCAGTATGTTGTGACTGATATTCCATAATCTAAATGACAGAATTTGTGAAAGTGATAAAAATGAAACTTGTTTATATATGTGTTTAGTATATACCTGTAAGGAATTTGTATTATTCAAAGTGAGGAGAGATTTATTAAGTAACAACTTAGACTGACTTAGAACTAGGAAATTTAAAAAATGCTACTGTGTTTTTATTTCACAGATGGTTAGAGACTGAATTAGACTAAGTGTTCAAAATTAAAGATGTTTATTTGTGTATTATATAGAGTATTTTAAAATGGTTTTGTCATTGGATTATTATTTTATGAGATTTACCCAATTTAGTGCTGACTGCTCGAATTGGAGTGCAGGGCCGCAGGATTGATAGTAGGGTTAAGTTCAATTTGGCACCATATACTGTGTAGAACTTGAACATATCTAAATTTTATGTTAGACTTTGATATGTGTAGTTTAATTATGAAAAAGAATCAATGAAATTGGATAAGTGTAGACTAAGTTAGAGATAGAAATGTCCGAACTGCTAGAATGAGATTAATAAATAATAATTGTTAGGCTAAAAACCCTAAGTATAAGAATCAATAGAAATTTATTAAACTAAATTGAAGATTAATGTATAACATATAGATGAATACTGATTGTTAATATTTAAATTAATGTATAGCTTCAAATACTGAAGAAGACATAAGTGGAAGATCAAAGTAGAGAAGTGAATAATGGAAACCTAAAGATATTAGCGAGGTGAGTAATGTATACATCATTATGCATACCCATATTTTGATTTGTTGACTCAATGAGCATGTTTCCTTATTGATTAAATGCCACTTGTTATTGTTGATCATTCTTTGATCTTCCTAAAGATTAAAATGATCCATATCCATTTATTATTATTGAAATTTGAAATGCCTATTGGATTTGTTCACATTGAAAACCCGAATCATGATATTGTTATTGATTGATCATGTACCCAAATATTTCCAAAAGTATGCATACCAAATGTTTAGCCACATTCCATGATGTTTATTGTTAACTGCTACCTTTGTATCAAGTAAAGAAACAGATACATGATTAATGAAATGTATTGACATTGATTGACAAGTAAGTCCATGTGTATCGATCGAAAGCCATTGTACTATGTTCCTATTGAATATTTGATATTGTTATTGATTTTCATTGGCCTATTTTACATGTGGATTTGACAGAGTTGCCCCTCCGACGGGGTAGTGGGTATATACCATCGGCAATGTGCACATTGTATAATGATACCCTAGCTAGGAAGGGTTAATTATCCTAGTCATAGGGCCCGATCAGCCTTATGTACATGATATGAGATTATACGTGTTCATGGCCCTTTATCTGTCTTATCTATATGATACAAGTATTATTTACCTGTTCATAGATTCCAAACTTATATCTTAATGCTTACCATTGATGGCCATTCTCTCATCTATCATTGTTATCTTCGATCAGATTATTACCTGTTTCAAACTCCCAAAGACATTTGGTGTGCAAATAAATTAACCTTGACAAGTAAATTTGGAATGCTAATAACCATTCATTGTATTTATTGATACTTGACTTCCATTGATAACCTTTATTATTATATACTTATATCTCATATTTAATGATGTATACATGCTCACTGAGTATTTTTATACTCACCCTATTGTGGTTTATAATTTTTACAAGAATGAGATAGTGAAGGTTGATTCCAAAGTCAATTTGTTCTCCAACTTGGAATGTCAAGTACATCAAGGTATAATTTTATTTTCTAAAAGTCATAAGTGTCAACTTATAGAGCTCCATGATACTGAGTGTAATTAGGTGATTAAGTACTATAATGATGTATAAACATTGAAATATCTAACGTTTTAGTGGCATTCAAAATATAATGTGTAATGCATAATGATTGATAATGACAATGATAGTGAAGTAATAAAGACAGTGAGACTAAAAATACTAAAATGGAATTTATATGTTTTAAAAGAGATTTTAGAAGTGTCAGATATGTATGTGTAAACTATAAAATTGAGGGTATAAAGATGCCAAATTATTGGGAGAGTAAAATAATCTTGTGCAGGATGTATAATTTTTGAAAAGCCCGATTTTGGGTCTGGAATAGCATTAAAATTATAAAGGAAAATCTAGCAAAATTTTTGAAAAAAAAAATTACAAGTAAATAATGAAATTTAAATGAATGAATTATGAATGATTGTTAGATTGCTCATGAGTTCTACGGGTTTCCATTGATCTTAGGTCTACCGGTACCCTAGGACTGTAGTGGCCCAAAAGTGGGTCATGACATTATCATACGAAGAAGTACCAGTTAAGATAATAGATCAGTAAGTAAGAAAACTAAGAAATAAAGAAATTTATATGCTGAAAGTGCAATGGAGAAATCACAGTATTGAGGAATGCATGTGGGAAAGTGAAGTCGATATGTAACAAAAGTATCTACAACTATTTCAGCTATAAGGTTAGTAATTTAAAATTCAAGGATGAATTTTTCTGAAGGGGAGTAAAATGTAATAATCCTAACCAAAAATTTAAAAACAATTTAAGTGCAGTTAAGTGAAACTAGCATTGGTAGACGATTTTTCATAAATTCTAGGAAATGTATTATTTAGAATTAATTATGGATAATTTAAGTTAAGTAGCTGTCACAACTTGTTTTCGGATCGCGACGGTCCTAGGATGCAGGAGATGCCAATGACGACTGGCACTTGTAGAACCAAGTATCACATGCAATATCTATAACCATCAACTATTTAATCAATTTACTTAGTTACTATCAATTATGCAATTTTATAATACTGTCTGAAATTTGGTGTAGTTGGTTGTAACATCCATCATCATATATCACACCATATGTCATAAAGCATCATCTTATATACATATACATGTTCATATCCTAACTAACCCATACATACCCCATGGAGCATCTAGAATATGAACTTCAAAATATAGTATTTAACATATTTACATTATTATCAGCTAACAACAGAAATCCACAGAATATCTGAAGTTGGGATTCTACAATATACTCTTCCCCTGAAATGGTTAAATAAGGAAAAGGTGAGTATATAAAATACTCAGTGAATCTATATGCATCGCCAAATAAAATAATATGGATCAAAAGGAATAATAAAAATAAGGTAACAATGGTACCAATATCCATAATGTCGGGTTATAGAATCAGTAACAGAAAATGACATGAAGATCAATAGTCATATCAATGGCATGGAATCATATGGTAAGATAGATATAGGGCCCTGAAATACATAGACTATATGTAATCACACAATCAAAATCATATCAAGTAAACATAAGACTGATCAGGTCTTATGGCTAGGACTAATAACCCTTCCTAACTAGGGCATCAATATCAATGTGCATATTGCCGACAGTATGTACCCACTACCCTATCGGAGCAGCAGCTCAGTCAAACCACATTTAGATCAATACAAGTGAAAATCATATCAATAGTGTAATACCTAGGTAATTTATTTTATTTTTGTTTTATTTTGATTGCTTGTGAGTAATCTGATTAGTATTTAGAAAAATCTTAGAAATTTTGTTTGATATGATTTTGTAAATACATATATAAGTTTTAGATTTATACTTTATTTTTATCTTAAGTCAAATTGGCAGTAAGTCTGTGATGTTATTATTTTTGTTTTGATATGGTAATGGCTGAACGAGTTAAGCTTAAGTATGAAGGAAATATTTTTGTATGTGATTTATAGTCAGTAATAGAATTGAGGAGATTGGGAATTGTAGCGTGTTTGCGAGATCAGGTAGTGCGAGTTGGCAAGGAGGATTCCCAGCTCGGTAGATCAGGTAGTGTGAGTTGGCGAGGAGAGTTTCCCAGCTCGGCAGATCAGGTAGTGCAAATTGGCAAGGAGAGTTTCCCAGCTCGGCAGAGCAAATAGTGCGAGTTGGCTTCTCGATTTTGAGATGGTTAGAGATTGAGCGAGATGAAAGGTTAAGCTTGGAGTATAGTCTCAGATGTTTAGTTTAAGTGTCAATAATAAGCAAGTCAATTGGATTTCTCTAGCTCAAATTCGAGCAGGATGAGTGAGAGTTGCCGAAGTGGAAATTCGGCGAGGTGGCATTTGGTGAAGTGGGAATTCAGTGAAGTGGCCTTTGCCGAGGTGGATTTGGCGAAGAGGATTTAGCGAGGTGACCTTTGTCGAGTGGCATTTGGCGAAGTGGGAATTCAGCGAAGTGGCCTTTGACGAGGCAGATTTGGCGAAGTGACATTTGCTGAGCTGACATTTTGTGAAGTGGAATTTAGCGAAGTGGGAATTACCGAGCCGGCATTTGGCGAGGTGAGATTTGCAAAATGGAATATAGCGAAGTGGGAATAATCGAGCCGGCATTTAGCAAGGTGAGATTTACGAAGTGGAATATAGCGAAGTGGGAATTGTCGAGCCGACATTTGGCGAAGTGGGATTTGTGAAGAGGAATATAGCGAAGTAGGAATTGTTGAGCCGACATTTGGTGAAGTGGGATTTGCGAAGAGGAATATAGTAAAGTAGGAATTGCCGAGCCGACATTTGGCGAAGTGAAATTTGTGAAGTGGAATTCGCAAAGTGGGATTGCCAAGGTGGCAATTGGCGGAGTGGTAGTGCCGGAGTAGCATTGGCGAGGTGAGTTGGCGAAGTGGCTTTAGTGAGGCAGTAGCCTATTTAACCAAGTATCCAGTAACCATTTTCACAATTTTCTTCTTCTCTCTTTTCTTCGTTCTTCTTCATTTCTTCTTCTATCTTTCTCAAATTTGTCCCATTTATTTTCTAGTGCATTAATACTCCTAATTAATGCATTAAACTATTATATTCTCTCATTTATTGAGGCTTCAGCCATCATTCCAAGTCAAGATTCTTCACGAATGCAAATTGGGGAAATAAGGTAATTTTTTTCTCTGAGCTCTATTTTATTTCAGATTAAGGTCTTGGGTAGTTAGAATAATTAATTATGAGTTATATAAGACCTGTTAGGAGCATTTAAGGCCATTAATTTCGGTTGTTATGGAAGACATAGAAATTATGAATCGGATGAGTAGTGATGTGAATAGTGACTACGTTCAAATTTCAAATATTCTTAAGAGATAAATTAAATTGATGATTAGGAAACAATAATAGAGACTTTAAGATGGTTAAAATTTGATGGAACCATAATATGTATTATTAATTAAGAAAACCCTAATTTATGAAATTTGGGGAAACTGTTGGGTTCGGCCATTTCAAGGAAATTGAGGAGGCTATTCAATTAAGCAAGTATTGACCAGATTTAGTGGATACTATTGTTGTGAGGTAAGTTATGAATTTCATAAATGACCATAACTTCTTGCGAGATGAATTGTTGTACATATATTCATAAATGTTTCCTGTGACATGTTATTGTTATATTGCTAACCTGATTTACATAAGTATTTAATATATATAATAATGACTTGGTTATCCTTCTTGGACCAAGATTATGAACAAGCCTTTGTTATAAATGCTACTTGGTCTCTTGACCAAATTCAGATTTGTTGAGAATGCAGTATTTTTCTTTATGAACCTGAGACACATATGCATAGAACGTTTTTCCCAATGAGAGTAAATTCATTGGTCTAATGTGCACAATGGGAACTTGGCTGATAAGGTATAGTATCAGTGCTCTATCTAGAGGGGGTCATGAGCTCTAGGCATATGTCCGCGCAAGCATATGTGCCACGTTAAGGTAGCAAGGCTACTGATACGTATGTTATGATATGAGACCAGTTCTATCATATGAGATTTGATAATGCCATCCTTTGTGGGCATTTTATTATTCTAAATGAGAACCATGATTTGATTTGTGATATGATTTGATAGTGCTAATTATTATAAATTGTCACAGCCCAACTTGGAAGCCGTGACGGTCCTAGGGTACGGGTGTTGCTTACGCTACCAGTACCATGAAGAACCCAAATAACTGAACTATATGGCATGCAATACAATAATAAGCTCAAAATGGCTTAGCAATCTTATGAAAAATTGGGCAGCATCTCCTCTATATAAGGAGTATGCCCAGCTGTTAAAAACACAAATAAGCACTTCAACTAATACTTCCATATCTATCTCAATTTCAAGGATCCCTCTAGATCATCATAACAACTCAATATCAACATCTGATCAACGGATCACAATCACAGATCTCAAAATATATAATTATATCTCCAAACTATAACTTATAGATATAAAGATGCAATATACATATACATACATGACAAACTTAATTTACAGTACCATGGAACCTTTATTATGTATAATATTTACAAATACTTTGAGATTGGAATTTACATGACAAAAAGTAACCAAAATTTCCACGGCGAGGATAAGATGTGCCAATGGAATATGGGCCTCACAACTGACCTGAAAATGATAACCACTGAAGGGAGTGAGTATAAAAATACTCAGTGAATCCAAATACATAAGAATACAGTAAATGCTATAATATCAAGAACTGCCCATATATGGCCTATAGATTCAATGTACTGTAGCCAATAAAGTAAATAACAGGAATTTATATCAATAACATATGGATATTCGTATCAAAATTCAATATATAAGCCAATTCACATATGATATAACAGGATTAAGTCATATTCAAGTTTATAAGCATTATTCATAATAGGCACGATATTTCAGTGCAAAGTATACTATACGTAAAGGGGATTAACCTTTACGACTAAGGAATATTTACACACCCTCCCTAGCATGGGCCAAATTATGATTACTAGAGAATATTACACGCCCTCTCCAACACTGGCTAATTTAGTTATTGCTAGTGTGCACACAGTCGATGGAATTTTACACTACCCATTAAAGTAGTCCTGTTTTAATATTATATGCTTGTGTCTCAATAAAATCACTTTATATATCACAAATAAAGCTTAAATAGCTGTAGAATGATCATATTTACATATATGAAGAATAATAACAAAAGTTGGAAATTTGCCAAAAATTGGCCCGGACAGGCCCAGTCACGCTGTCGCAACTGGCTTGCAAATTATGGGTCCGTTTTGGAATTTTTAGGTACTTTCTAGTTAAGTATGCTACCAAAAGAATTAGGTGGCCCATGAGGTACCATTTCGAAGCTTAGGTCGAGACTAGATGATTAGGCCAAGTGGTGGCCCAATTGGCTTTCTGGTTTTCATTTTGTGACCCGTCAAAGTTTAGGTCAATTTTAGTCGTTTTGACGGGCTTATTTACGAGCCAATTTGCACTGTTTGGGTTTTTAGGTATCAAACTTGGTTTTATTGGCTCAAATGAAATAAAATAGCATATATAAAGCAAATCATGTAAAATTATGCATAAGGACTCACCTTATATGCAAAATGTCCAGTAACCCCCAAATTGCCCTAGAGCCCTACTCGACTCGCCGTTCTGCACTC
>CANXYC011580942.1:0-11527 GCA_948193065.1 Aleurites moluccanus
GGTATTAGATTGTAAAAATAGAGTAGTTATGGCAAATTTTCTGTAGAAAATGAAGAATGGGGTTCTACGGGTTTAGGTGGCCTTATGCCTTCCCCATACCCTAGGACCGTCATATCTCCTGAAATGGGGGATGTGACAATACTGAAGAAAATTATTATATAATATAGATTATTAATTTATCGAGTTTTAATTAGGTTGTGGAATTATAATTTTTATGGGTTGAGAATTGAGTACAATTTTAATGGATTGAGAATGAAATTATGAAATTATTTTTTTAATTATATTATAATTTCAAATAATTGTGGGTAAAATTATAATTATAATTCTAATTTTAATGTCAAATACTGAAATTGAAGAAATTGGGTCTTTTAATTCCATCCAATTTTAATTTCAGACTTTCAGATGAACCTAAGATTTATTAGCATGAGAATGGAAATGAAACAAAGAGATAAGAAATGGAAAAACAAAAACAAAAAAAACAAAAAACAAAAAACAAAAAACAAAAACAAAAAAGATGGAAGGGGGTAATATAAGTGTGAAAAACGCTTTCCATTCAAACTCTTATGGAGGAATTGGAATGCTGGGAGAAGATTTGTCTCTTGTAAGCTTGGTTTGGTGAGTCTTATTGATTGTTTTGAATTTGTTTTAACGGTTGATTTAGAATAAATGAATTCTAAATAAAATTCATTAGAAATATACAACATAAATATGAAATTTAATTTAATTTTATATTTTTATATTAGAAATAAATTTATAATTGGTTGTATTTATTCTTATTTCCTAAAATATTTTCAATATAATTAGAAAAATAAAACAGTTAAAAATAAGTATATTTTATATTTATAATTTATACTTAATTTATAAAATATAATAAAAAATTAGTTGAAAGACTAAAAGTAAACAGAGAAAAATATTAGCTACAGAGAGAGTGAAAAAAGGAGAAAGAGAAATGAGAAAAAGATGAGAGATAGAGAAAAGAGATGAGAACAGAGAGTGTGGAGAGAGAAGAAATATGAGAAAAAGAGAACGAAGATGGCATTTTTATCCATAACATTTGTTTTATTATTTTTATGAAATTTATTTGAAAATTTCATATATTTTAATAGAATTTAATTTAGTAATACTTAAGTTCGTGAATTGAAGTTATCGGATTGAAATAAACATTTTTTTTTTTAATATTTCCAGCACAAAACCTTTTAAAAATGCAGAATTTGAAATGAATTTCATAAATTTTTACGGAATTATTTTATTCCAAATAAATTGTGTTATGAAAATATCTCTTTTAATAAATAATATAATGGACAAGAATTCAAAATTTAACTTAATTTTGTGTAAGCATACTCAATAAAATAAATTTATTAATAAATTAATAAATATAACCACTAATTAAATTAAACACTTACAAAATAATTGCTTATAATTTTATATAAATATACTATATATATGTACTTTGTATCACTATATTATTTCATATTGGCTTAACAATAACCCTCCATTATAATATTTACAATAATCAATCTCATTTCTTTTATATAACCAATTTCTACATAAGTTTTTATTCTAAATTCAAATTAAACTTGGATATTATTTTATCTATTTTAATCCAAACTCAATTTGGTACTAAATTAAATATAAAATTTCATTAATAAGCAAATTATTTTCAACTAGAAATTTGAGACAAAATTCTAACAATATCTACACCGACTCAAATTTCATTAAATTTTTAATTTTTCAATTTTTGAATTGCACTCTTTTCGTAGATGCCACTACAAATGCATTTCTCTCTTTAATTCATTACAACCTACACCATGTCTTACACTATTAAAAATTATGCTACCAACCAATCCGTAAATATTTCTTCTTCAAAGCTTTTGACCCTTCATAATCACAAGGGCATCTTGACTAATTCTTATAACTCCACTTCGCATAAAACATTCATATAACCCAATAAATCTAACTTACCTAAAAAAATTAAATTCCTCTTAAACTTAGGAACACACCTCATGTTACCAAGTATTTGGACACTTCCATCATGCAACTTGATTTTTACTCTACTAATATCTTAAATATCTACCTTCTCATTATTAGCTAATTTTACATATTCATTTTTACAATCTTTAATTTTATCAAACCATTCCTTCTTTGAGCAAATATGGAAAGGGCAGGTAGAATTCATCACTCACTCATCATATAATAGATCCTTTGACTTTTTCTTTTCATCAACCATATCAACAGTAAGCATATCATTCTCAAAAAATATAATTTCATCTATAATCGCAAAATTTACATAACCTTTCTCTATAATTTTTTCATTTACAGACATGTCATGACTTTTTTTGAATTAATTAAATTCTATAAGGCTTCTTTCATTTTTCTATAATCGTATTAGATGTGTCCCTTCTCATGATGGAAATAACATTATTTATCAATATAGTCTACTCGTGATTTCAAACTTGAGCATGGTATATTATTTCCTCCATATTTTTCTTTTGAATTATTTATACCACGACTATAACTCATCAAAATAAATCCACCATTATTGATGCTTCTAGTCCCTTCAATTTCTTGTGCTTTAAAATAGCAGCAATAATTTTTTCCTCAGTCATTGACTTTTTTCCAACTATTATTGTAATCATTAAACTTTCATGCAATGACTTTTTTCCAACTATTATTGTAATCATTAAACTTTCATAAGACAATAGGAGAGAGACCAAAAATATGATTGGCTCATCTTTAACTCACACCAACCTATCAAACTGAATGATTAACCTTTTAAACGAATTAAGGTGGTCTTAAATATCAACACATTCATCTATCTTCAATCCATATAATTTTTTCTCCAAATATAGTTGGTTGGTGAGCGACTTTGAATATAATGACTTGAATTTTTATTAATTTTAAAATCTTTTTTATAAGAAAATATATTTATGGGAAAATGTTTAAATATACTCTTGAATTATAACAAAAATATCACATTGACACTTTTTTCTTTTTGAAAGTATAAATATGACTCTGAAATTATAAAAATAGAGCAAAACGCCCTCTGTCCATTATCTCCTTAACACATTTTTTTTATTATTTTATTATTTTTATAAATATATTTAAAAATTTAAAAATTCATAAAATATTTATTTTATATTCAAAAATTATAAATAAATGGTCAATAGAATCATTGTAAAATGTACTTCATTTTGACATGTTAAAATTTAAAAATAATTATTTTCATTTTATCATAAATTATTTAGATATATATTTAATTTTAAAAAATTCTTAAGAATTATTATTTAGTTTCAAATTGTAAAAATTATTATTCTTTTATATAATTTCACCATATATAAACTTAATTAATTATATATATACACCCTAATCTAAATTAATTATTAACTTAATTAATTATATTTTCTTATTTATTTATTAGTAATTTAATTATTTTTAAAATATTTATAATATATTTTCTTTAAATAATTTTATTAAATAAAATGTCAAAATAATTAAATCTAAAAATTTTCACTATTTATGTAGTTAAAAGAATAAAATAACTAAAAATAATTTATAGTAAAATTTATGTTAACTAGTTTTAAGTAACATTTTATTTTTTTTATTTAATTTATATTTTCAAAAATATTTTAATATATAATAAAAAATATTTTAAAATATTTTAACATGTGAAATAATTATAAATTTATCATATTTCACTTGTTCTTAATTATTTTAATATAAATCTTAATATAAACCTCCTATAATTATTTATTCTTTTAACTACATAATTATTTTAAATTAAAATTTTATTTAATAAAATTATTTAAAGAAAATATAATATAAATATTTTAAAAATAATTAAATTACTAATAAGTGAGTAAGAAAATAGAATTTGGTAACTAAATATATAATTAATAGAATAGAATTTAGTATATATATAATTAATTAAGTTGATATTTGGTGAAATTATATAAGGGAGTAAAAATTTTTACAATTTGGTAACTAAATAATAATTTTTAAGAATTTTTAAAAATTAAATTCAATCTAAATAATTAATGATAGATTAAAAAATAATTATTTTTTATGTTTTAAAATGTTAAAATGAAATACATTTTATAATGATTTTATTGACTATTTATTTATAATTTTTGATTTTAAAATAAATATTTTATGAATTTTTAAATATACATATAAAATAAAAAGTGTCAGGGAGATAACGTACATAGAGCGCTTTATTCCCTTTTTGTGACTTTAGAATCATATTTGTGCTTTAAAAAAGAAAAAGTATTATTGTGATATTTTCGGTATAATTCATGGATATATTTGAATATTTTCTCTATATTTATTTATTTATATTTTTATATTGACATTTAAAATAATATATAAGTTTAAGATAATAAAAATATTTTATGAAATTAATTATTTGAAATTTTAGTTATTATAATATTTTTACTTGAGATTCGAGTATTAAAAATTTTAAAAATATTATAATAGAAATATTTTCTTTTGAATATAAAAATGTACAAGTCTCCATAGTTTGAACCTGTGACCAAGTGATGGTTGAGCTTATTGCTAACCACCAAACTATTTTTAATTAGTTTTATTTCACTGAATAATATATATCATATAATTTATGTTTTACAAAAATAAGGAACAATTCTGATTGGCCAAGAATAACTAATAAGAGGTTGTCTGATTTTGAAATGGACAAAAACAGAAGCAAAAACAAGAAAGAGGGGGTGAAGCGAGACTATTGAAACTCCACCTTCGATAAATGACTATGAACATAAATCTTCGGCAACCTAAGACAATGAAATAATGGTGTGAAATAATGGCGAATGAAGGCGCATGTGCAAGGCAAAGCATCTGGCAACCATAAACTTTTGATTTTGGTTCTGGTGGATTTTGACGGCCATTTAAGTGGGTTTTGGTCTCATTGAAAAGCTCTCTATATGAGTTTTTATTTGACACCAACCTCGATCATTATAAGTGGTTGACGACGGCAATCGAAAGAAAGCTGACAAATAGGTTATTTCAATAGCTTTTGAATTATGACAAAAGGAAGTTAGATAAGAGAAATATGATGTTTGAAGTTTTTGCCATCAAAGATTGCCAAAAAAATTTATCAAAACAAGGCTCGCATTAAACATTATTATTAAATTAAATTAATATTTATAAATTAAATTTTTTTAAATCAAATTAAATTATTATTATTATAAATAAATTTATTAATTTTAATTTAATTTAAATAATTTTAATTTATTTATTTCAAATTATTTTTTTTATAAATTATTATTATTTTATTATAAATTAAAAAAAAATAATAAAATATCGATAATAAAAAAATTTAAAAATAATTTAATATTATACAACATTAAATTTTTCTATTCTATTAATTAGTATACCAAAACTTATATTTTTTTTTTCAAAAATTATATTTTATTATTATTTATTTTTAGTTAATTTTTATGAATAATTTTATTTTCATGAATAATTTTTTTCTTAAATTCTAAATTAATATTAATTTAAAAAATATGGTTATATATAAAAAAAATTTAAATATATTTAATTATAATAATGATAAAAAAATTATATATATACATTTTCAATTTGATTCGATTTGAAATCGAATAAAAAATATTAAAACTGTAAATTAAATCGAATTTTTAATTTATTTTATTTTTTAAGTTAAATTAAATTAAATAAATTATAAAATTATTAATTTTAATTTAATTTAATCGATTTAATTTGATTGTATTGATTTCATGACAACACTTTAAGAGGCACATCTATCACTGTCCAATAATTGTTTAATGTGAAATTGATTTTGTTGGTTTCATTTGAAGCTTAACTTGTTAATGAAACTAGAAGTATCACAATCAGAACTAGTGATAAAGTTATGCTTGAAAAATCGAAGGCTGCTAACTTCTAATCTCTCTCTCTCCCTCCCTCTCTCTCTTTCTCTTCCTTTCATCTGATTGGTTGTCAAACAATTGGGCAACATTTGATTGGCTGCCCAGTAGCCAATTTCAAGCAGTCTCAGATTAGTCACCTATTTTTATAAATCTTAAAAAATTCATAGGAAAAATACAATCGAGTATCTTATGATTTCATAATGCCTCATTTGAGACTTTTTTTTTTTTTTTTTTTTGACATAAGAAAGGAAAAAACAATATTTAATCTATAAAAAAAATAAATTATTAATAAATATTTCATGTTTAGAAGTTTAAATTTAAAACAAAAAAAAAATATATAAATTTAAAGAAAGAACTAATCCTTTATTATTATCTAAATTAATTAATCTTTTAAAAAAATAGATAACTGTTTATCACACTTATTTTTTTCTTTACTTTCTTATTCTACCTCGTCAATCATGACTTTGAGGAAATGAACAATAAGAGGATGATTTGATTTCAAAAACACCAAAAGTAATAAGATTTGATCCTTAAAATTCAAAAGTAGTTAAGAAGCGAGTTTAGAGATTGTTGTGTCAAAATGCATAATAACTTTTTATGTGAAATATTTTGATATTCTAAAAATTTTAAAAAATTATAATTTGATAGTGTTTATTGTAATAATTTTAATAATTTTTTTTAAAATAAAAATCAAATGAATAATAAAAAAATATATTAAACCTAAATCGTTAGATTTAATATAAAAAATATATAAAATATATAATATCTTTTTTACTATTTATTTAATTTTTATTTAAAAAAAATATATATCATTAAATTTATTATATTAAATACTATTTATAATTTTTAAAAATTCTTATCACATTAAAATACCCCATAAAGAATTACTGTGCATTTTGACGCACCGGCGCTCCAAACCCTGAATTAACATCACGCAAAGGGCCAAGATACGAATTCCTAGCATTTTTGTCGTCCTCGTGATACTGCAGGCAATTTCACCTCTATTCGCCACCAAGATTTTCACTGCGTTACATTGCTTGGTCGCCATGAGGTGATAAAAAATCTTATTTGGGATTATGATAAAGTGCTTGTGGCGGAGTCTTGGAAGAAGTGTTGATGCCATGGATGTCATGATTTTGAATTTTGGGTATTGGAAATCTCAGTGAAATGGTTTTACTAACTGGAGAATGAACAAAATTAACCTTTAATAGCTTTTTTATTTTTTATTTAAATTAATTTGAATAATTTTTGGCTTTTTGTTAATTTCTATTTACATTATTTTTCAACAAATTTTATTGGTGTTTCAATTTGACTAAAAAAATTTGTTTAGAAAAGAAATTTCAAACCTTTCCCTTTCTGGGGTTTTTAATGCATATATATATATTTTTTTAAATTTACTTCACTTTTAATAAAAAATAAATAAATAAATATTTTCATTTTTATAAAACATTTTAGAAATATTTTTAATTTATAGTTGGATGCTACATCATTAAAAAATTAAATTTTATTAAGCTCTTGTGGCACATTAGCAAAGTATAATGATGTTAAGGTGTCAAACCTTAATTTGCTAACTCTCTTTTGTTAAACTTGATTTTGTAATATTATATTGTACCCAAAATTAAGTTGAAAGAATTTTGGGTAATGAAAGTTTAACCATCACCAAGGAAAAAAATTAGTGAATAGTAGTTGTTATTTGAAATTATAACTTTTGATTTTGAATCCGTATAAAGATAATTGTAACTATAATAAGATTATAAATAGTGAAGAAATTTCAAAGGAAGTTTAGAGAGTATATGTAGACTATAAATATTTGTATTTTCCTCTCTTTTCTCTATCTTATTTACTTATTGATGCATGCTTGTGGGTTATCATTAATTGATCATGTCCCTATTGATGCTTATGTATATACTCATTGAACATTGTCGCAAATTGATAAATATTCACATTGTGATTTAATTGTGCATTGGCCTTATATTTTGTGTGTGAATTATTTATCTAGCTTAAAATTGTATTTAACACCAAAATTTAGGAAACAACCCAATACACTTCCCCCTCTTGGGTGAACACCAAATACGTACTTACCAGGCAAACGAGCTGATATACCAAACAATTACACTGAAATTAATTGGTATTTTCAATTGATGGCATGGAGATTTAGTGTTTTTAGCTGATTTTTAGAGATTGCAAATTATTGCTAATACTGACGCCAGAAAAATTAATGATCCAAATTCTTGAGATTTCGCAGTAGAAAAATTTCTCAATTAGCAGGTGACCGAACAGGTGGGTCATGGCTATTTTGGAGTGCAAACGGTTGTACAGAAAGCTTACAGAGAATAGCCATCATTCAACAATATGGTGCCGCCACCAACATCAGTAGCTTCTCTCCCACAACAACCAAAAGTTGGAGTTGACATAGATGGAGTTGGATTGGTACGAGCCGAGAAGGGTGTGTACAGGTTGGCTGAGTGCAGGAAGCATGTGTGTTATACTAATCTAATATCAGGCGACACTAACGATAGCATCGGTGGTTGGGTAAAGACAATAAGCAGGGTGGTGGCTCAGTAAATCAAGTTGGGATAGTTCATGCTACTGGTGACACTATAAAGGCCCCACAAACTTTGTCGGTGTGATTTTTAATTTACAGATTGCTGGTTGGACTCTAGTTTATTACAATAATGAAATTATATGATTTTACATAGATTTAGTGTGGTGAATGTTGTTGTTATGGAACTGTCTCTGACTTGTTGGTTTGAGATTGTTTAATGTGTATATGGGAACATTTTAATGTAAATTTAATAATTTTATTATTATTAATTCCTTGAAGTTGCTGAACCAGGGCATTCAATCTCGCTTCAACTTAGAAGTGGTGAAATATTACTATATAGTTCTAGTTCTTGGTCACAATTTTACTAGCTTGTGAAATATACATTCTTTTTTTTTTTTGAGATTTTATTTGTGAATTATGATAAGCTTTATATGAATTAAGTTTTGCGTTGTATAATATTAAATATTTTATTGATATTTTTTCTTAAATTTATAATAAAATAATAATGATTTTATAAAAAATATTTTTAGTTTAAAATCGAAAAATCAAAGTATTCAAATCGAAATTAAATCAATAATTTTAATTATGATTGTGATTTGATTTAATTTGAAAATTTTTTAAATAAAAAAAATTAATTAATTTTTCAAATCGATCAAACTGAATTGATGTCACAAGTGAACTTTGGTATTGATGATTAATTCAGTGTAATTGTTTTATTTTTGCTTTATTTGTTTTAAGTCTCACTAAGGTTGAATGGGACAACTAGGGAGTGCAAATAATGTTCATTTTGCACTTTTGCTGCTTATTACTAGTCCAACATATAGACCATCACAGAAATACCAAAATAACTTGTGATGCTTAATGGCAATAACTTCAATCCATTTGGCGATGTAGGTAGCAATATTCTTTAAATATTGATGTATGACAAAATCTCACAATAATATTATTCTCATAAATTGTTTATATTAGTAGTTTGTCTATTACTAAAAGATATAAAATGTTCTTTCAAATAAAAACATAAATTGTTAAATTGTTCTAAAGAGAAAATCCCAATGATAAAATTTGATTTTTTTAACAACTCATTAGTTTAAATTTTGAATAGGGTGACAGGGAATTATGAAAAAGCAAAATTTATTCTTATTATATAAAAGTTATATTTAAAAAAAAAAAAAATTAACTTTTTATTTTTTAACTGTTTAATGAGAAATTTATTGTTATATGAGAAATGTCTAGGGGTGAAATTGGACATTTAAATTTTTTTGAGTTAATTAAAGACTCTAAGCCTAAGATTTTTTAAATGTGAGATCTGTGTGGCAACTTTGCAAATAATATATAATAATTGCAATATCAAATTGCCAAGTATATTCAAGTATAATAATATATCAGAAATTAAATATGATAAACTTAAGTAGAAACATAATACATAAGTAGATATTTTTAGAGTTGAAATTAAATGATAAAAAGCTATTGAACTTTCATTTTAATAAATCAATTTATAAAAGTAGTTAAAATCAATATGAAAAATAATATATAAATATAAGTATCATATCATAGCAAATAAGATATGAAATAATAAGGCAATCAAAAACACAAAGATCTAGATCTAATGACTTTATTTTGCTAAAATTAAATATGGTAATAAGATTTGATACCTCCTGAAATTAGAAGGTTAATACCAGTTTATATATTAAATTAATTCAATTAAAATTAAAATAAAAAATGAAATTATAATAAAATAAAAATATAAGCATAGAAAAATTAACACCAATATTTATAGCGATTTGACATACAAACTTATATCTACTCTCCTAAAGATTATATCTTAAGAATTTCTTTTCACTAAATAGCTTTTTTTTTGTGGGTAGAACAATCACTGATTATAACTTAGATTCTAGTCATCTAGAATCAAAAACTAAGTTTATATAGGTAATTGAAAACATATAACCAGAAAGATATATCCTTTTTCTTTTATAGAAGCTTGTAAGCTAAGTGTTTGCAACTTCTCACTAAGTATTTTAATCTAGAAATATCCAAAGAAAACCGTGTATTCTATTTATAAAATATACAAAGAAAATCAAATATTTTAACCACAAATACTCAAAGGAACAACCAAGAATTTTTAACCAAAAATACTCAAAGGATCAAATGTTTTATTCCTAAAGACTTCAAATGATAACCTAAGTGTTTTAATCAGGAAACACCTAAAAATTCAACCGAGTATTTTCATCAACAAATATTAAAAGGAAAAACCCAAGAGTTTTAAACTTAAACTCTCAAAAGTACACAAATTCTTTCTCTCAATTGTGTCTTATAATTAAAACCTAAATAAATAAAAGTAAACATCAAACAATGAGAAATAAGAAATCTGCATGACACAATGAACACTTCTGAAGCCTTTATATATTTCACAAGAATAACTCTAAAAAACAATGTGAAGAATGCTCTCAAATTATCAAAGATATTTAGAAAATTGAAGCTTTTCGGATTTATAAAGTTTGTGAAAAAGATGACTATTTGAAAGGAATGAATTGAAATAAAAATAAATCAATTAGGATTAATTTAATTCATTCAAAATTTATTTCTTTAAAAATCCTGCCATTTGAGATAGGTAGCAAAAATCAAAGATAAAATTTAAGATTTCTTTCATAATAAAGAACAGAGATTTTAGGGGTGACATAGGTTTAGTTTGATTAGTTTGAAGGGTTATTATCAAACCAAATTAATCTTTTCGGCTTGAAATTTTTTTAAACAAATTCAAACTATCATTATAGTCAAACCGTCAGTTTGATTCGGTATAATCACCTTCGGTTTGTCGATTTCAAACCAAATATTTTTTTTTTATAAATCATCATTTATTTTATTATAAATTTGGAAAAAAATTGATAAAATACCAGTGATAAAAAATTTCAAAAATAATCTAATATACAATGTTAAATTTGTCTAATCCATTAATTAACACTCTCAAAATTTATATTTTTCTAAAAAATTAGACTTTTTTTTATATTTATCTTTAGTTAATTTTTATGAATGGTATTTTTTAAAAATTTTAAATTAATATTATGTTAAAAAATATGTGGTTATATATATA
>CANXYC011580957.1:0-24420 GCA_948193065.1 Aleurites moluccanus
ATTTTATATTTCAGATATGAACCATGATTTGATTTGTGATATGATTTGATATAGCCAAATTATTATGAGTATCCATGTTCCTTCAAGTAAAGCTTGTGATTCTTTCATACCTATATATGTATAAATATTTGTTCATGACCATGATTTGATATTCAGATTCTTAATTTATAAAGTTCATATCTTACTGAGTTGAAAGCTCACTCATCTTCTGTGGATTTCAGGTAATAGCATAGCTCGTGAAGGAGCTAATAGAGAAGATCTAGCTTCTTTATCCATTCTCCCAAGAAGCTTCATTGTAATAATTTTTGAGATATTTTATATGTTCATTAAATGATACTATGACATGATATGTATTTGGAAGTATATTCTAGAGCTCCGTAGTCATTCATTGAGGATACCAATATTTTGATGTATGAATTATTACCTTATGGGTACTTTTGTTCCTTAGTGATGTGAGATGCATCTTTTGATCATTTAGGAACAAGAGAAAGCTATGAAATGATAATAGTAAAGATATGATTAATGTTTAATTGAATGTATAAAAATGATCATTGTATGATAAATATGATGTTATAATTAAGATATTTGTGTATGAGATTCATGATAAGTGAGTTCTACGGGTTTATGGTGGCCTTAAGCCTACCCTTGCCCTAGGACCATCGCACCACTGGAGTTGGGGTGTGTCAGGTTGGAACCTTGGTTAAAGTTTGTTTAGTCACTGTCACTGATGATTCTGATGCCATAACTTCTTCTTCTGTTATTGATTTGGCTCTCAATTTTTTGCTGGTTTTAAATGAAATGTGATAAAATGAGAAAAAATTAATAGGAAAACATCATAAATACGACATCATTCACTCTCAATTCTTGCTCTTCCTTATAACAGCATCGCCGACATTTATGGCAAGAGAATCAATGTCCATTGCGAAGGATATTATGCTGTTTGGGCTGAAGAAGAAGTTGAAGAAAGTATAGGAGGAAGCGGAGCAGCTAGTGAAGGAAGGATTTGAAACGGTTGAGAAAAAAGCTTGAAACAATGGAGAAAGGGATAAAAACGATGGAAAAAAAGGATTAAATCGGCAGAGAAAGGTGATAACGTGAAGGTGATGACATGGCGAGTTTCTGCCACATGGCATTGACGTGTCACTCTTAATCAACATCATCGACTGACGTGGTATCCATGTGTATCGACCATATCATTTTTTTGATGAGTGAGCAGCCGATGCAATTTTTTGCAAAGTTTGGTGATTAATCTGTAAAGTTTTTCGGGTTTGTGATCATTTTAGAATAACCCTAAAAGTTTGGTGATCACTGGGGTCATTTACCCGGATAAGCATAATATATAACTAAGAGTCTTATTCCTTCTTATAATCTTAGAATTGATCTTTATTTTAGTTGTAAAGTTTATCTTGTATAAACAGTTGAACATAAATATACTAGTCTGTACAATATATAGAGCTAAATATACAACTATGTACAATTGATCATTGTTGGAATACAATTATCTCTCTAGACAATAAGAATGAACACCAAACTAGTTTAATTTGCGGGGGGCGTGATAAAGATAAGCATAGTTTACAGTGAAAAGTCTTATTTCTTCTTATAATCTTAGAGTTGATTTTTACGTTAGTTGTAAAATTTATCTTGTATATAAAATTGTATATAAATATACTACTATGTACAATTGATCATAAATTTATTTTTGCCTATATTGGGTATATATGAATGAATGATGCTATATTTTAGCTAATATAGCTATTTTATATATTTTTTATCTAGTGAAAAGTAATTTTAGAGTTGATCTTTACGTTAATTGTAAAATTTATCTTATATATATATAATTGTATATAAATATACTACTTTGTACAATTGGTCATATAAAATTCTTACCTACATTAGATATATATCAATCAATGATGATATATTTCAGTCAATATAACTCTTTTGTCTATTTTTTTTATGAGTAATTGACCTATATAGTCACTAAACTTTAGGGCAAATTTTGATTTCATCACTAATCGAAAAAAATTTTAAATTTGGTCACAAATATTTCGAAATAGTTTCATTAGGTGGTTACTGAACAGATTTTTTGCCGAATTGTACACGTGACATGCCACATTTACAAGACCTTACACGTTATCTTACAACGTAAGCCAAAATAACACATCAAATTATCACATCAGCTAAACTTTAGTAACAATATTGAAAAAAATTTAAAAATTTAGTGATTACATTAAAAAAATATTAAAATTTAGTATTTTTTAGGTTATTTATATTTTTTGTCTTTTTATTTTTTAATTATTTTTTTATTTCAAAATATTCTTTTAATTTTTTATCAAAATATTTTTTAATTATTTTCACTAATATTTTTCAGTTATTTTTTATTCTTTATCAAATTATTATTTAATTCTTTTAAGTGAAAATATTTTTCTAATTTAAACTTTATTTAATTTTCATAAATTCAAATAATATTTTTTTTCATACAATTCAATCTATAAATCCAAAATCATTAGTTATTAAAAAATATAATTATTTATATATATATATATATATATATATATATATATATATATATATATATAAATATTTTAATTATAAATTACATATATATAAGCCCAAGACTTGAACTTGGGACATAATAGTGTTTCAACTTGATGATGAATCATCAAGCCATTTGAATTTTCTTGTCATTTTAATTCTTTACTAATATATATTTATTATTTAATTTTAAATAAAATATTTTATTATCATTATTATTATTATAAAAGCTAAAATAAAATAAAAGATAAAACAAAAAATTTATTTTTTGACTTTCTTATCATTTAAACTTTCTTGTCAATTTTATTTTACATATTACTGTTAATCAGATAACTACATTTAAATGAGAGGATTATATTTTCAAGTTTATTGGTACTTCAACTCGTATGATTTTTCTATCAGTATCACGTCAGTCATTGATCGAATTATTATGCTCAGTCAAGTATCATAGATCTCTAAATTCTATAATATTAAATATGGTCAATGTACAATGAACAATGTTTCCATACAAAATGATAAAAAAGTCGAAAAATAAAATTTTTTATTTTATTTTAGCTTTAATAATAATAATAATCATTTCATTTAAAATTATTAGAAAAATTTATTGTTTGAATTTATAAAAATTAAATAAATTTTAAATTTGAAAAATATTTTTACTTAAAAAAATTAAAAAAATATTTTGATAAAAAAATAAAAAAAATTAGTGAAAAATTAAATGAATATTTTGAAATGAAAAAAAAAATTAAAATAATGAAAAGGCAAAAAAATATAAATGACCTCAAAAATCACTAAATTTTAATATTTTTTCAATATGGTCATTAAACTTTTAATTTTTTTTAATATGGTTATCAAAATCTTGATAATGTGGCAGTCCGTAGTATTTTGGCTTATGTAGCAAGGTGATGTGTAAAGTCTTATACACTTGGCATGCCATATGTACAATCCGTCTAATGACCACTTGATGAAATTATTTCGAAAAATTTATGATCAAATTAAAAATTTTTTCTGATTAATAACCAACTCAAAACTTACCTTAAAATTTAGTGATTATCTAAATTAATTATCATTTTTTACCTAGTGAAAAAAACACTTGATGTAAATTAGAATTTTCCATTAATGGTTATTGGAATTCAGTTATCTTATCCTCTTCAGTTATATGATACTAGTAGTATAATAATAAAATAAAATCTCATTAATCATACTAAATGACTCAATTAGATGATTTAAAAAAATTATTAAAATTTAAAATTCTTATAAATAAACACTTTTTAACTTAAAAAAAAAGCCAACTATCACATATATATCACAAATGAAAAAAAAAAAAAATAATGATTCTCAATAGATAAGCATATTATCGAGAATAATTTGAGAATATGTTTTAAATAAAATAAAAAATAAAGATAATACTAATAGGATAAAGATTATGCTTAGAAAGGTTAGTTTTATATTGGGGGAATAGATAAGGACAAGTAGGATGGAGCGTAGAAGCAAAAGGCGTAAACTATGGTCCTAAAAATAATAAAAGTACTATTCTATGCCTTCAAGGCGGGAAACTGCAACCAACCACTAAGATAATGACAGTTGACGACTTGTCATCAACTTTCTAAAAAACAGAATCTTGACCCTCCATTTGGCATGCATCTAGGAGCCCTTTTTTGGTAGTTAATCATTATGTATTGAACGTTTTAACTTTTTAATTACTCCAACGGCCCCAAAAAAAGAAGTTAATGAAATGCAATCTCAGCCCCTAATGTCAATATCATAAATCAAAATGGCTGATTTAGAGTTGTCTTGGATTTAGAATTAATATTATATGATTATATTTTATAAAAATAATTATTAAATTATTTTTCATTGATTATTTCCTCCATTTCAAAATAAACATAAAATTTTCTTTTAAATACTTTTTCGGTCTCAAAAAATATTTCTATTTTATTTTACTCATAAATTAAAAAATTTAATTTTTTTTTAATTTTATCACTTTTTTCTTAATTATCCTTATTTAAAATATTTTTGTTATATACTTTTTAATATTTTTTATTTTTAATATTTATAATAATTAAATTATTTATCTTAATTAGCTACCATCATATTCTTACATGAAATATTAAAAAATTATTTTATCAAATTTATAATTTTAATATAAATACAGTAAAAATATAATTATATATGTGAAGATATTGATGTAAATTAATAAATAATATATTTGATAATTAATTATTAAATTAACATCTAATAAAAGAAAGAGGATTATAATTTAAAACGGAAGAAAAAGAAAAATATAATTATTTATTTGAGATGAAAGAAGTATATTCTAATTTAATTATCTTATTTTCTAATTCAAATTATATTTTATTTTAATTTAATGAATGATATATTTTGATAATTACCTATAAATTAATTGAGTTCAAATAATTAATTTTGATGATGTGTTAATAAATTATGGGGTGCTTGACAATTCAATAGCCAAACTGAAATTTTATTGCCAAATTGATTTTTTTTTTATTGGAGTTTTATCAAAAAGATTTATTGAAAATAAGCACTAATTTATTGCTTATAAAAAAATTAATTAAAATATTTTTAAATTCTGTTTTAATTTATTGTCAAATATTAAAAGAAATTTGATTAATTTTAAAAATTTAATATTTTCTTATAAATCCTGATTTTGAGACTTTCATTGTAAAACACCCATAAAGTTTTTTTTTTTTTTTTTTTAATGTTTTAGACTTAATATATATATTAGATAAGATTAAATTAGACATAAAAAAATATTTCATCCCAGTTCAGATTTTTTATTTTATTATATGTCTCATTTATTATTTTATATCTTATTTATGTATTAAATTATTTATAAAAAAATATTAATTATTAAAATATTTAAAAAATTAATAATATGATATATAAAAAAATATGAAATAAAAAAAAAATGATATACAATAAAAATTAGGACTGATTTGATCCCTATTTTTAGATGTTGTTGGGGCCAGTTATGGCCCATCATGTCTCTAATATCATTTTGTTGCCCTTAAATCTTAAAGAACCTGTTTTTAACTATCCATAAACACATCTTTAATCAATATTGTGATGATGCTTTTCTAATCTGCCTTGAATATGGGCTACAAAAGTAGGCTCCGCAATCCAATCATAAGAAGGAAAAATTATGCTAAAAATAAAATAATATCTCTTTAATGAATTTTATAATGAGAATGGACTTGAATTGACAAATCAACTACTCCCTTGAAAAAAAATGATATATTTTTATTTTCTCAAAAATTAAAAATAATTAAATTAATTGAAATAATAATTATTTAATATTTTTTATAAATATTCTTTTATTTATATTAATAAATAATTATTTTAAAAATAATTATTATTTAATTTTTTATATTAAATATTAAAACTAATAAAGTTTTATTATTATCTAACGTATAACATAGCGTAGTAGCAATCCAACTCTTTTATTATTTGATGAGAAATACAATAAGATGCATACATGTTTTGATTTATAGTCAAATAAAATTAATTAAATTGATAAAAATATGATATATTAATAGTAAAATTTATTAAATAAAAATATATTAATAAATTAATAAATTAATTATGTTTTGAAAAAGGATAATGACTTATAATTTAGAATGAATAAAAAAAAAAGATAAAATATTTTTTAGTATGAAATTTAGAGAAATTAATGAAAAAGTCCACTTATTTAAAAAAAAATATATTAAATTCTTAATATTTAATTCTGTCATAATAATTAGTATCTTTATTTTTTTTTAGTTATTCTATTAAAAAATTAAAAAAATAAAATAAAATAACTGATTTTTCCAAAATGTTCTCATCCCTACCTCTATATTTTTTTCTTTATATTTTCCTTTATTTTTTTCATTTTCTTTTCATTTTCCTCTTTATAGAAAGTTTTTATTTAAATATTTTCTTATTTTTTCTCTGAGCAAATTTTTTTTTTCCCTTGATTAATTAATAAACTAATTAACTATATAAATTTTGGTTTGTTTAAATTGAATGAAGAAAAATTATGTATGTATATTGTGATTAGTGAAATTGTGTATAAAATGAAGAGTTTGACGGTGAAGAAAATTTAATATAGAGTTGAATGAAATGACATAAAAAAAATTTTAATGAAAAATAAAGGATATTTTTATTTTTTCATCATATTTAATGGTTAAAATAAATTTTGTTGAAGAAATTAAATATTAAAAACCTAATAATTAATTTTTAAAAATATAAAAATCACTTTATTAAAACATCAGAGAATAAATAGTATTTTGGCTAAAAAAAAAACCCTCTCTTTCTATTGAAGGGAGTAATACATAAATGAATAGTTCAAAGGTCATTGTCTATTAATGGCAATGAATGTTTATTTATAAATACTCAAAATCTATTAATTGGGATGAAAATATAATGGTGGATTATTTTTTTAACATAAAATTATTTATTTGAGTGTTTAATAATGAAAATTAATAATGATTTTTAAATTCAACCAATTTTTTTTTTATAAGGATCAAAATTTAACTGATTTCAAAAAATATTTTTGATAAAAATACTTTTTAAAATAATAATTTTTACTGCAAAAAAATATTTTTTTCATAATCACTTTCAAAAACCTATATTATGATAAAAGAAATTAAAAGATTTTTCAAAAAAATTATAAATTATAACCAAAACTTGTAAACTCTTTTCCTAGAAGACTCTGATTCTTCAGCAACCCATGTTCTCGTCTCTATGGCTAGCAAGTCATAGCTCTCTAAAGCGGAACTAAGCGCCAATGAAACAAATTTCAGGTAGCAGTGACTTTGAAAAGCAAATGCCCACAAGACTCATTTTTCCATTAGTCACATTCATATCACAATCTGATAAGTACAGATTTTTTTTATGCTATTCCACCATTTAATATTTAATTGTATTCTCCATCAAGATTAGTAGCCAAAGTGGAGATCAGATAAAGAACAAGTTGAGTCATTTCTTATTGGTATATTATTCATATCATATCAAAGTAGTTTTCCCCACTATGAAAAATTTTACCCATCTTTTGAATAATGATATACCACCTAATCACTTACAAATAAGGTATTTTAAGAACTAATTTGATATTTTAACCTAATTAATAATAAAATAATGTTATTTTTCTTTCAGTTTTCACTTAAAATTACCAATAAAATTGCAACTAACCTGTTAAATTATGATAAATTTGATAGATTTAGAAGATTAGGATAAGCCAATAGGCTATTAACCCAAAACGCAAGAAATCAACTCCTAATGTAAATTTGTTTGTTTTAATCATTGCGCCAATAAAAAAATATAAACTTCACTATAGGGCTAAAGATCCCCAAAACCAAAAGGCCCAAGTTTCAAAAGAGAAGTCAGGCTTCAACATGCTACTTGATAGGTAAATTTACATTAGGACTGGAGATGAAAGATGCTGAACAGAGCAATTGTAATTATAAAATTTATAACTATGCATAGAAGTCTTAGAAGGAATTGCAGAATAATTCTGGCCAACAATTCTAGGATTTGTAGAAGAATCCATTGCCCATAGACCTTATCCAAAACACATCATCAACCAGAAAAATTATCATGCCAACTTCAGCATTCTAAAATTTATGATAATAGAATTGAGATATACATTAGGACAATCAAGCAATTCCAAGTCTTTAATGCCCATTTTTCCTTCAATTTTTTGTCTTTTTTTAATGAACTATCTCTGATGGGTATGTAAGTTCTGAAAGTGTCTAGCAAATGATGCAAAAATATGAAACTCAACTACTAAATGAGAATATCTCAACGGAACAACACAGTGGCACATGTAAACAATACAAGGATAACATATTTCAAGCCTGTTGCTCTAGCAGAAACGGTCAAGAGTCTGCAGTCAAAGACCCTCAAAGAACCGCATATGGTCTTCAAATGTCTCCCCATGCCGCATTTTGGTCACTGTTCCTTCTTCTTCAACCTAAAAAAATAAATAAATAAATAAATTCAAATTCCAAGAACCATTTACCTTGGCAAAAACTAGTCCAAAAGAAGAAACCTTGACTTTTAACCAGATCATTAGTATTAAAAACATATGATGATTTGTCTACAAGAGAGGCATATTAACATTGTCAAGCTGCAGCCTGTAAGCAGAGTGGAAAATAATGTTCCATATGATTTGTACAGATAAGAGGTACTTAAGGAATCCATACCCAGTATTCAGGAGGGCGCATCTTCAGATTGTATGTTGATGCCATACTCATGCAATAAGCACCAGCATCATGAACAACCAAACCAGCACCCTGCAAAGCACAACCGTTGTTTAGAAAAAAGAAAAAGGGATCATTGCTGCAACTGCACTGTAAAGAAGCAGAAAATGCACCTTAGCAGGGGTTGGAAGTTCTCTGTCCTTTCCTAAGAAATCAGCAGATTCACAAACGGGACCCACCACATCAAAAGTTGAAACCTCAGCATTTGGTGGTGCAGGAGAAACAAGCTCTATGTGCTGCAACGAAAAATTGAAAAGTCAATATTGACAAGATAACAACAAAGAAGGAACAACTTAGTATTCAAGAGCAAGAAGAGAGGAGAGAGGGAGTGGGTTCCGGGAGGGGGGTGGTTTGGAAGTATTAAAGAGATATGAATACAAAATTCAGAGGAATGCCAATCAGCCTGATTGCGTCTCTTTGAAGATAGGATTGATTTATTTTCACAGATGCCTGACATGTAGGGAAAAACGATACTACAATTTCTCACATATGCTAAGGCTGCAATAGCAACCAAATAGTTCAGATACCCAAATTACTTTTGAGGCAGTCAATGCTCCATGAAAATTGAACCGACAAATACACACCATACTGGGGTTAGAAAATAGGAAGCATACCTATAACTAGGAGTGTTCAAGGGTCGGGTCAGTTTTCCCTCTAACCCGACCCGACCCAACTTTTCAAGTAAAATGTGGTTATTCAGACAAAAACTGGCCTGATACGACTTGAGAAAATTTTGGTCTGGTCGAGGAAATTTTTTTTTTTCCATTTTACCATGACTTCGGTTTTAGAATAAAGTTTGATCCAGATATAGGACTAATAATATATAACTATGTCCAAGATGAAAGAAAATGGTAAAAAGGGTATTAACCGACAAGCAGCACTGTCTTATGTAACAAATAAAAACGGTCATAATATCTTTAACTGATAAAAGTAGTTGTAATAAATTATGCTCCTATAGATATTATTTTGAAGACATTGGGGTATGGGCAGTGTTAAATAAAATGTTATTGATGTGCACAAATTTATTTTTCAGCTGATGAGCTACACGCATCTCAAATACTTGATAAGAAGCCTAAAGCAATACAAATGAGTTTTTGCCTTTGAATATGTGAAAATAAATAAGAACTTAAGCAGATAAAAAAAAGTAACAAAAAGAATGATAATGGGATACCCAAGAAGTAAAAAAATATTCTGCTGTCAAACATAACAATATCAATATCAAAAGCAGTTCACCATTATCTGATACTTACTTGATATGCATCATAAAGACTAGGACGAATAAGTTCAGCCATGCTAGCATCAATCACGAAAAAACTTTTAGTTCCATTAGTTTTCACACCCGTGACCCTGTTGACCAGGCAGCAGGTATTTGCAATCAGTGATCTCCCTGGTTCAATGATGAGATTTAGATCCCGTGAGAGCACCAATTCTCGAACCTAAATTGAAAACCAACAATGTAAATGTCAAGTGAATTTTAATTACAAATGTATAGCACTGCTCGGAAGATGATGCTGGTCAAGGTAAAAAATAAAAATCTGTGGCTCTTTCAAACACCAACAGCATTCCACATTCTATAAATTATGAAAATATGGGAAACAAATGGACATGGGAAATAAATGGAAATGGCACTTAAAAAATCAATTATATATCCCTACGAGTAAGGCCCTAAAGGATTTGCAGTCAAACACGAGAGAACAGGAGAAATGATGCAACATGTGTATCAATGATTAACAATTCAGGAAAGGACTACATGAATAATCAACGTGTGCATGCAGAAGCTATACACATAATAGGAGGCACAAGACAACATTAAGAAGGATCCTCACAGTGTCAATGAGATCTCTCGGTTTAGGAAGGACAGCACTAGTATGATAATAATCTATACCCAAACCACCTCCAATATTTAGGTAATTAACTTCAAAGCCTTGAGCTCGAATTTCATCTATATAGTTGACCATAAGAACTGCAGCATCCCTGAAAATGTCCACCTAAAACACATCGCAAGAGAGCTTTGATTTTAATAAAAAATTCAAAACCTGAAACAGCGTGCCATTTGTAGATACAGTCAAAATAGATGTGTATATATATATATATATATATATATATATATATATATATATTGTGGAAAAGAAAAATTAGGAAGAGTAAATCAAATGAGAAAAGATCATAAAATGATAATATAATGACAAATCACAGCGAGGGATAGTAGAAAGAGAAATAAAAGTAGTTCTCGATATCATGGTTTTTGCTAGGTAAAACAGGAAAATATACCCTTTCTAATGCTTACATGCAATAATTACCATTACAACTATTTAAATTTAAAATAAATGAACAAAAGAGATCATGTTGAGGGAAAAAGATATCATGTTGAGGGCCCCCAACTAAGGTCAGGAATTTGAAAGACAATTTCTAATAACTGAACCTTAAAAACAAAGGTTCAAGGTAAAAACATGTGGTCCTTGAAAAATGTGGTTTCCTAGCCTAGTTTGAAGAAATTTAAGCAAAATCCAAATTACTGGTCTACCAACTGGACTTGGGAATTGGCAAATTAAAGGCTGCCCAGCTGATAGAATGCATAGTCATACATTTCCATAATGCACATCTTGACAAGGTAAAAATGAAAATGAAGTGAAATTTTAACATTATCTACAACTGATTACAGTCATATTCCTAATACGACATATAAACCCAAAATGGAAATTACAGCAGGAAAAAATGAAATGTAATATGTGCTGTTAAGATACCTTGGTAATGGTTGAGCCAAGATGGCAATGAGCCCCCACAAGCTTCAGCTCATTAGAGTGTGCCTTAATAGCATCCAGAAACCATTGCAGCTTCTCATTTCGAATGCCAAATTTAGAGTTCTTGTTCCCAGTGGCAACATAAGGATGGACCTAAAGGGCATAAACAGAAAATATTTAATATTCAAGACAATTACTTCAAATGCAGCAACTTCAGCGAGAAGCTTTATCATAAAATTTTAGAAACATAACTAGCTTAAACTCCATTGTCCAGAAATGAATCTTTAATTATAGAGCACCAGGATCGCACCTATCATGGACTAAGGGTTCAGATATGTAGATAGAGAGATGAGAAGGCACTAGGATGAGGTTTTGACTAAGATACAATGGACTGGCAATCAGTATCATAAGGGACACCAATCATGCAGTTCACACAATAAGTTCGTTAGTCACAACAAAGGAGGCAGTTATATGTGTGATGTTGATTAGAGTTTCATTACAATGCTTCAGAAGAAATAGCTAAGGTGATCAGGACGTCCTGTTTGTATTTATGGTGTAGAAAAGGTAGAATGTGAATATTGGCTTTGTTTCATTCCAGTATATCAAAATTTGAAAAGCTAATTAAACCAGTATCAACCAGACGTTTCTGTTTTACCATAAAAGAAGCAATATTAATTAATTACAATTCCTAAAAAGACATGCACATGCACAAACAAAAAGAAAATGATTCTGGAAATTGATTATATAAAAAAAAATTAAAAAAAAAAAACTCAAACAAATTCCAACAACAGCTTTGCATCAATGCTACCATAGTGTCAAATATAAATACTGATGCCTAAGCTCCAGCTCCTGATAGTTGAAGTCTCAAATAAATTCAGATAACTTAATATGATTCTGACAAAAAAAAAAAAACACCTGAAAGACATTCTTACAATATATTATTAGCTTGAAAAAAAACAAACATTCTTCTAGTCAAATATCCAATAAAAAATTTGTATATTTTGCAAATCAAGTTCCTTATAGATCTAACTTACCTAGGCCATGAATTAACTTAGTCAGCAAGAAAATACTTTTATGTTCCCAATTACAAAAATATTGCTTGATTTGGAATAACCTAGATTTTTATTATTGTTCTTTTTTACTCTGACATCACTTGCTTTATATAGCAAATGCGAGTATCTAGTTGTTTAACAGGGGGTTATTACATACCTGAGGGTCTACATCTGGATTGATTCGAAGTAAAACATTAAACTTTTTTCCAGCAATTCTAGCAGCTGCTACAATATTCTCTAAATCAAATTCACTATCCACATTAACAAAAACACTTTCTTAGGCAGCTAAAACCAAATCCTCCAAGAGCTTCCCATTTCCATTAAAAATGCACCTGCTTAATGATACATTAAACCCCAATGAGATATGCAAAACAGCATCACGCTCTCAATATCAATCACTCCTAAATGTGAAACACACAATACATGGACATGTCAAAATAGGCTTAATCACACTAATATTGCTCAAATACAAAGACCCATTTCCCCCAACTGCACAAAATTCAAACACAAGGACCATATGAACATACCTTTTGGGGTCGAATCCAGCGCGAAGAGCCAATCTGAGTTCATTCCCACTAACCAGCACAGCCCCACAACCCAACTGCCTCAAGTGCTCCAAAATCTTCAAATTATTATTAGCCTTAATATCGTAACCAATAATCGACCTCAATCCTTCTAAATCATCCCTATAAGCCTCAACATTCCGAGTAATCTGTGGCTTACTATACAAATAAAATGGTCTTTTCTCGACATTCTCCATAACATCATGAACCTTGATGTCCTCACAAAAGAGGAACCCATCTGAGTATTTGGTGAAAAAATGCTTAAAGGACGTAGTTTCTTGGGTTAAGGAATTAGCAGGGTGTTGAGATAAAACAGCTTTTAAAGTAAGGGATTTTGGTGAATTTAACCGGTAAAATGGGACATTTAAAAAATGGGTTTTGGTACAAAGGATGAGTTAGGATTTTGGAGAGGGACGGTGGATGAGAGAGGTGGGTGGTGGGGGTGGTCGCCGCCATTGTTGAACAAGGAGTTAAAGAGAGATGCTCATAGCCAATTAAGTCAATTAAGTCACTTAGAAAAAAGATTTATAGCTCAATTAAGCTCATGAATGAAAATGTTTATAAAAATATAAATATACAAAGAGTAGTATTTGATGGCTCAATTCAGTCAATTTTTAAATGATTTAATAGAGGCTATCGGATGAAAATATTGATAAATTCTATATATAAAAGAAATAATTATCTTTCATCTATTTTTTTTTTTTTATATTTTTCATGAAAATAATTATAAGTCATTCTATCAGTTAAATTTTTATTTTTATATCTATCACTAAATTATTTTAATTTTTTTGAATTATAATTTTAATTTAAAAGTTAATTTCACAATATTTAGATTTTCATTTTTAAATAATCAAATTTATAAAATATTATATAAAAATTATTTTTTTTTATCATTTTTTATTTTTTATTTATTTTACTGAAATATGAATACATTCATAAATAAATTAATATACAAATGAGTTGAATGGAAAAAATGAGTTGAATGGAAAAAAAAAAGATATCCATAGAATTATAATATATTATAATTACTAAGTCAGAATCATAATTTTATTTATTTATTTATTTTATTTTTAAATTTATTTATTTAATATTATATGAATTTTAAATAATTATTTTAGAAAACCATTCATTAAATATATAGATATAAAACTTTATATCCATTATTTTATTATGAGGAATTTTTTAAATTTAAAATTATCATTTTAATAAAATTTACTATACTACACTATCATATATGTTATATATAATCATGGCCTAATTCAAGTTGTAAAATAAGACAATAGTATAAGAAAAAAATTCAAATTTGAATATCTTGTTATAACATGTTATATATAAATTATGTTTTTAGGCATACAATAATTTTAATTTAGTCAAATAAATAGTCGTGTAATAACAATTTATATACCTCATATCAAAATTATACATGTAGCATAGGTTATTTACATTATATTAAAATCATGTCTTAATTTGAGTACTTATGAGATAATGAGATGATTTTTTTTCAAATTTCAATATACATTAATAGAATTAAACTTTTCAAAATAACATATGGCCTCTCAATAGTTATCAACAATTGTTTTATTTATTTTATCAAATATATTGATTTAGTTGTTGAAAATCAATTAACTCCCAATAACTAAATCAAAATATCCACTAATAATTAATTTTTTTTTTTTGTTTTGAGCATTTTAATTATAATTTTAAATAATTAAATTTTAAAATAGCACTCCAATATAAATTTATCAATTACTATTAACTGTTGATTTAGAGCTTAAACCCCAAATGATGGTGCTCAGCCCACTTATCCAAATGAGTTATAAGAAAAAATATTTATAACTTGAGTATCATATGCAAAGAGTATTATAATTTTTCTCCATTTAAATTCCTAACATTTTTATCAGACTTATATATATAACATATATTTGATTCATCAGATAATATTTTCGTATTTTTAGTTGGTGATTAAGTTTAGATAACATTTATCACAACTACAGCCTTGTAGATTATTGACCTAATAATTGAGATAAAACTAAGCCTAATATTAATGTGATACATTTTATATGTGATACCCATTTCTCATATTAGAAAGAGACTCCTTATATGATTTGTATATAAGGGTTTTAGTGAATTATTATTGATATTTTGGTATTAACTTGTGGCCATGTAGTTATACACAACCTCATCCAATTGTTAAATCAGTAGTCCACAGGACTACGGTTACGACAAATTATATCAGAGTTTGATTATCAATTAGAAATGTGAAAATATCACTTAATGGGCTAGATTTGAGTTATATGTATTTACCTGACGAGAACGTTAGAGATTTAAGTGAGAAAAAATGTGAAACTTCTTATATGGACGCCCATTTTTCACATCGAAAAGGAATTCCTTATATGAATTTATACAATTGCCTAGTGGGACAAATTTAAATTATATGTATAGACTTGGTGAGAACTTAAGGGATTTAAGTAGGAAAAAATATGAAATCCTTTATATATGAATTGTACCTGTTTATCTTTCTCGAGAAGCTTTTCCCTTCTCTCTAGCACAATTGCTCTGCATTTCTACTTGGTGTCTATATCTGAGTTGTTGTCGGCCATTTTTGGCAAGTAACAACCCTTAAGCTTCTGTTTTTTATACTCTATTTTATTAAATTAGCTCTATTTTTCTGTTATGTCCTTTTATTTTGTTTTTCTTTTTTTTAGCCTTAATGTTTTTTGCTAGCTCTTTATGGAGCTTTTGTGCTTCTTATGATGGAGCCTTTTGTGCTTGATGAGGAAGATGAACCCAGATTTTTTATAATCTTAATTTTGTTTATCCGGTGATTAAACAGTTTTTTAGTCGTAATCTCCTCTTGAATTCAAATGGATTTAGTATCAGTCGTTTTTATAAATGTTTAGGTGTGCTTTAAGGTCATCGACTTTCATAATAGTTTATTTGATATTTGATTCGGTCTACCCGTAAGTCAAGTTTTAGATCAAATTATTCTCTTTTATGGTGTGACAAAGAGATATAGTGACTCTGTTTTTTCTATATTCGTGAATTGAGTGATTTATATTTGTTATAGATTTAATTTAATTTTTATTTTCAAGTTTTATATTTTAGAGATATATTGAGAAACTAAAATTTAAATTGCTATTTGTATTTTTCTTTAATTAATATAAGTTTTATCTTCTTCTAAAAAAAATATACCTTAGAAATAACTTTTTGGGTCGTGATTATGTCCAACTTCACCGTATATCAATAGTCTACAGGACCGGATTGTGACATCTATGATTGCATTTACCATAATTTTTAAACATGTGAATGTGTGTAGTATAATTTTTTTTTTTCACCCATATACAAGGAAATTTTTTTTTATATAATAATAAGATAAAATTATTTTTAAAGTAAAATATGAATTAATCTAATACTCAAGTAAGATAATTTTAATAGTGGATATTAAATTCAAATCTCACACACATATATATTAAGATCTAAATAATTAGTATTTTAATTTAATTAATATTTGGATTTTAAATCTCATCAATATTAGATTTTCTATCTTTAAATACTTAAAAAAAAAAAAGTATTTTAAGGGGATTATGGTGAAAAAAATAATTATCTCATCAATCTTACAAAGCTCAATTTTTTTTTTTTCATTTTTACAATTTGGATTATTAATATTGGCAAAATATCACAAATTTAGTTTTGAAAGAGTAATATCACAAAATTATTTAACAAAAATCTTATTCGTGGGCCATATAATAATAATAATAGTATTAGTAGTGTAAAGGATAAATAATAATAAATTACTAGTTGTAATTATTAGCTAAACTAAGCTTAGGGCAACTAAAATGCATGACCACAACTTAGTGGTTGACCACAAACAAGCAATTGACTTTGTGCCTACCTCCAATGCTTAAACAACCAACTCATTAATTCATATGTACATTCAAATTTTTTATCATATACTAAAATCTTATATATATATATATATATATATATATATATATATATATATATATCTCAACTATAGTTTTATTTATGATAAGTTGGACAAATATCAATTTGTATCATATTATATATGTAACTATCTTCTTTCTTTATTTATTTTTAGAAAAAGAAGAAAAGGCCTCTGATAGATTAAAATATATACTTAAAATCAAACTATGGCTTAATTTAAAAAAAATAAAATAAAAAAATCAAACTACACCTTTCCTTTGAAAAATAAATGCAGTCATACACTAACTAAATCTATTTCATTTATCTACAAGTGTCTCATCTTAATATCTTCAAATTAATGATGAAGAGCAATCCAATTAGTAAGAGATCTTGCTTTTTAATTTTCATATTGATTTGGGTTTGATTGTTCGAATTAATATTTAGGAGGTAATTTTTGAATATACAGATGAGTATATGATATGTGTTTGAGTGAATTCGAAAAGAAAATTTAATCCCATTTAATGTATAAATTAATTTAAAAATATATATCTGATAAAAAAATACATATTAATAAAGAGAAAATAACAATAATAATATAAGTTTATGCTCTCATTTATAAATTTAAAGAATTATTTGATATAATTATACAAAAAGTTATATCACTTCTTTTTCTTTTCTTTATTCATTTTTTTTAAAAGAAAAACACTAGATGTACCTTATGTAAATGAATTAGGCTTAGTTGTTTCAAGTAATGCTTGGGATTAATGTTTTCAAAATCGGACTGGTTAAAAATTTGATAAAAACAGAGAATCAGAGGTTTGACTGAGGTCGAACCGGTTAAACCGATATATATATATGTATATATAATTTGACATTTATTATATATATGATAAAGATAAATATAATACAATTATGATTAAATCAAGAATTTACGGTGTCAATCTAATCACATTAAGTCAAAAGTTATATATATAATAAGTTATGAATATTCATTTGCTCAAATATCTACTTACGTAATAGGATAACTTATAATATGATCATAATTTTAGTATTGAGTAGGTTTTGACGTCGGGTAAAATTGAAACGAAACTACTAAAATTCTCTTAATTTTTTTAACTCAAAACGACGCTATTTTTACTTGATAAAAATGATGTCGTTTTGATCAAAAAATAAAAAATAAAAAAATTACCCATCTGAACCAGAAAAATCGGTCTGGTTAGACCGATTAATTGGCTTTTTATCCGATTTTTTAAGATGAATAAAAGGGATTGACCGGATCGATCTTTAATTCGGTTTTTAATTTTTTTAATTCATTCCGATTTTGATAACCATTCTTGGAATATTGTTAATGGCTGACACTTTTTGTTGTGACAACAATATGATTGTGTGATTTTTTGGTGAAAAAACATGTATTCAAATTAGTTTAAATGTTAGCAAGGGGTTAGGTAGCAAGAATGGTAAAGGTTGAGTGTATGATTTAAAGTTAAGCATGGTTAGGCTGAAAAGTTAGCTGAAGTTATGATTTGTTTTTACTGAAAATCTCTTGTAACTTAGTCTATATAAAAGTTGAAGAATGAATGAAGTGTGACTGCCTATTGAGGTTGAATTCCAAAACCTGTGTTATGTGTAATGTGGCCTGCTCATTTTGAAGGTTCATTTATATAACCTGTGTTTATTATGTTATATGTGTGTTGTGTTTGTTTGTAAGAATATGCTACCCTCTAAAAAGCCAATTTTTGGTCCTTTGTTTGTCATCTTCCTTTCTTTTTCAATCCAACAAATGATTAAATTTTCATCTCTTTGGTTCAAGATGAAGTATGGCTTCATCAAATTTGTATCTATCTGCAAATCCCACCCATTTTCAAATGTGTGAATTTTTTTTTTTTTTTTGATATGTGAAAGTGAAAAAAAATTTCTTAGACTATATGTTGTGTTAGGTTGTTGAAGGAACTAGGTCCTAAAAGTATAAAAAATGTGTTTAGGGACTTGCCATTACCAAAAATTGCTAAAATTATTGAAGTTGGCTGAAAAGGGCAATGTAGCAGCAACCCTTGGATGAAAATATTTCACTACTTACATGGAGCAGTAGAGAGAAGAGCCATGTTGGCTTGAGTGGCAGATGCTACAACTAAAAGCCTACTATTGATATTGTCAAGAAAGAGAGTTACTCTTAAGGAGAAGTTCTTTGGCCAAAAGTCAAGAAAAAGAAAATGGCAATGACAAGAGTTACTCCTAGTCCTAGATGTACAAAATCCAGGAAGACTTGGAGAGATTGTGCTCCATGTAAAGGCAAACAGCAAAATAAAGAAAAATATCCAGTAAAAATGCCAAGGAGTGTTGAAGGCCGTGTCACTTTTGCGGTGACAACAATATGACTGTATGATTTTTTTGGTGAAAAAAAATGCATTCAAATTAGTTTAAATGTTAGCACAATTGTTAGTGGGGTTAGGTAGCAAGAATAGGTAAAGGTTGAGTTGAGTGTAAGAATCCAATAATTATGGCTTAAAGTTAAGCATGATTAGACCAAGTAATAAGGTACACTTATATCTTATGATAAAGACATATAAATTTCGAAATAAAATTTATTTTTATCAACCGTAATACTAAAATGTAAATATCTATAATTAAACCAAACAAAAAAAAAAGTTAAGCATGATTAGGTCCAAAAAGTTAAATAAAGTTACGGTATTTTATATTGAAAATCTCTTCTAACTTATTGTATATAAGAATTGAAGAAATCTCTTCTAACTTATTCTATATAAGAATTGAAGAATAAATGAATTGTGGCTGCCTATTGCAGTCTAAATTATCTATTTTATTATGTGACTTATCTTATTTCTTATGTCTATGTGACTTATCTTATTTTTTATGTCTGTTTTTATACGTCATTTTAAAGTATTTTAACAGTTGATATTTTTTTATATATAATATGATACATAAAAATGAGTATGAGACGAAGTATCCAGATGGTGCTTATTGAGATTCAATTCCAAAACCTGTGTTATGTTTAATATGACCAGCCCATTTTGAAGGTTCATTTACTAGAACTTGTTTCTAAGTATGTGTTTGTATGTGAAAATGTACTACCCTCCAAAAATCCAACGGATGTATATAATTTTTAATGTTACTAAACACCTTGTAATCTAATCTTATATAGAGTGTTTTTATTTGGATATATATATATATATATATATAATCAATTATAAAAGAAAGGGTTAGATAGTTAATTAGTTAAAGAATTATGCGCGTTTTTTAAGAAAGAAAGAAAGAAATTGAAAGGAGTAGCTTGCATTTAGCAAATCCTACAAATCTAAGGCCTCATCAATGGTTTAGCAAAGCAACAACAAAGCTCTTGTTTTTGAACTCTATTTCTGTAACTAATCATATTAATATATATCTTTTTCTTCCATTTTTAGAGTTGTCCTCTTATCTAAGGGCCTCTGTTTTAACGCTTTTTTTCTTTCTCTGTGTTAAATCATATATAATATTTGTCTCCTTTTCCTCCTATAGCTACCTGCATTCTTTCATAAGGTAATCCTTTAATTATTCTCTCCTTTTTCCATTCTTTTTCTTCATTAAACACTCCTAATTCTTGCATTTTTCAATACCCTTTTCGATAATTGATCTCCGTAGTTGGATAAGTTATATACATATCTAAATTATGTTTTCTTTGAGATTTTGTTTTTTTTTTTTTTTTTTTTTTTTGTATTCAATTTGATGTTTAAATGCTAATGCATATACGTTATTTGTGTTTTGGTTTCTATGAGTTTTCTCATTAGATAATTTACATGCTTACACTTTTTTTTTTATACGTATATAAGTTTTGTTTCCAATTCTTGCATTTGTCATACCATTTTCGATAGTTAATAAATCCAAGAAAAGAGAATGTAGATGTTTATGCATAGTTGGTGTTTGTGTTCCGATTTCTATGAGTTTTATCATTAGACAATTTACATGTTTAAAAGTTTTGTTTTACTTTGGATTTTGAACTTTTCTGATCTTTTGATATGGTTTTAGGCATACACATATTTTGTGCGGGGCAATTTTTTGGTGTGCTTGAACCTCCTGATATTTGTACCATCTCAAACTGATTGGCCTTTTCAGGAATTTAATCATTTGTGGCCATGGCAGATACAAAAGAAGGTAAGCATATGACCGTATAAATATGCTTTTTAAAGGAAATTCCACATTTTCCTAATTTAGTGATGCATCTTCTTTTTTACATTGAAGTGCTTTTATAAAATCTTTTGAAGTTGTTGCCTTTGAATGTTGATTAAGCAGGTTTAGAAATGGATAGCTCTGAGGATGAGAGGAAGACTAGACTTGCATCTTTAAAGAAGAAGGCAATTAATGCCTCAAACAAGTTCAGAAACTCTTTGACAAAGAAGGGGCGTAGAAACAGCAGAGTGATGTCTGTTTCTATTGAGGATAACATAGATGTAGAGGAATTACAGGCAGTCGATGCATTTCGCCAAGTGCTTATCCTTGATGAGTTGCTGCCATCTAAGCATGATGATCACCATATGATGCTCAGGTTATTTACTCTCTCTTTTTGAGTCTTCAATGATTGAGGTCATATTATGCACTAACTCATCCAATTTCTGCTTCTAATTATGAATTCTGCTAAAAAAAAAAGAAAAGATTTGAAATTATTCTATTTCTGTTAATGATTGAGGTATTTTCTTTTGCAAACACCTTTCTCATTAAGAACATTTTTAAAGAAATAATCAGATTTAGAGGTTTTTTAGAGATCTTATTCAAAATCAAGTGAAGTTTATCAGGATTTCTTTCTTTCTTTGAAGTCTAGATGTTGCAGAAAATGACCTGGGCTTTTAACTTGTTATGTATCATGATATAGATTTTTGAGGGCCAGGAAATTTGATGTTGAGAAAGCAAAGCAAATGTGGTCTGATATGATCCAGTGGAGGAAGGAATTTGATACTGACACAATCATCGAGGTAATTACAGAAACAAGTTGAAAAGGATAGATTTTTACAATGTTACTGTTCAAGGCATACATAAGCTTTACTTCTCGGAGCTTCATTTTGCTTGATTCTCTAGGACTTTGAGTTCCAAGAATTAGATGAAGTTTTGAAATACTATGCACAAGGATACCATGGTGTTGATAAGGAAGGACGACCTGTATACATTGAAAAACTTGGTGAAGTTGATGCTAACAAGCTGCTACAAGTCACAACATTGGATCGATATGTTAAGTACCATGTACGGGAGTTTGAGAAAACCTTTGCTTATAAGTTCCCAGCCTGTTCAGTTCAAGCAAAGAGGCATATTGACCAGAGCACCACTATTTTGGACGTACAAGGAGTGGTATATGAGGATTCTTACTGCTAAAGTTACAAAAACATCAGATAGTTATTATAACATCTCATAACTTGTGAAGTTGAATTCAAATAAATTTCTTGTTTTACTCTTAAAGTCAAGCACTAACTAAAATAATCATGTTTTAGGGTCTTAAACAATTCACAAAAACTGCAAGGGAACTTATTGCACGCATTCAAAAGATAGATGGTGATAATTATCCTGAGGTAGTCTTTTTTTTAACTTCTATATGAGATTTGTCCTTCACTGAAGGAATCACAGGTTTTTTACTTCATATGACATTAATTGATTTATTTATTTATTTACTTGCAGACCCTAAACTGTATGTTCATTATTAATGGAGGTACTGGATTCAGGCTTTTATGGAATACTGTTAAGCAGTTCATTGACCCCAAGACTGCTTCCAAGATCCATGTAAGTATTGGTCTTCTAGTAGTGTGGTGATGCACCTAGTAATGTCACTAAACTATTAAATGATGTTTTTTGCCAGTTCTTGGGTAGCAAATATCAGAGCAAGTTGCTTGAAATAATTGATGCCAAGTAAGTTAATTATTGGTTGATTACATGATATTTGTATTTTCCTGAAATGTTTCTGTCATACTTGTTCCAAAAGCATAAAAGAGTATAAATTTTAATTTTCTCTGCTGAAACTCGTGCACCATTTCTTTTTTCCTGAACTGCAAACAGTGAGCTCCCCGACTTTTTGGGTGGTACATGTACTTGTGCCGATAAGGGTGGCTGTATGCGCTCCGATAAGGGTCCGTGGAATGATCCAGACATAATGAAGGTAAAAAACTGCTACTACTTGCAGATTGTTTTTGTTCAATAGAATTTCCTTTCATTTTGATGATATGCAGCATTGTATAGGATATATAAGAAAAATGACATTTTGTTAGATTTTGATGATCCAGATGGTTCATAATGGTGACGCTAAATGCAAAAGGAGAACTTTGTCAGGAATTGAGGAGAAGACAATTTCTGAAGATGAGAAGGCATGCAATAAGGTATTTTGTCCTTGCCAAGTATTTTACTTCAATTTTCACAGCCCTATCATTCATTACATCACAAATGGGCATATATTTTTAAAAAAACTGTCTTGAGTTTTTATGCTACTAATTGATTGCTTAACTTTCCTATTTTTCTCCCTTTTTGCTGGTGCTGTTTAACATGACAGGGTGGAGATCCTTTCAGAGCAGAAGCAGCTAAGGATGTTGAGTATCCAAAATTCAGTTCCTTTCCTGAAGAAGCAAGTTTTCTGGTTTTCTATATAAATTGATTCAGTTTGTTAGCTTCTATATAAATACTCCAAGTTTAAAATTTGGGAATTTAGTAATATTATTAAATTGTAATTTGTAAATTTATTTATCAACTTGTCTAGGTTTTGCTTGTAATTCTCTTTACATATTTGCAGTTTCCCATTACCAAAAAGAGCAACATTGCAAACTATGGCAACCTTGTTCCAATGGTTGACAAGTCTGTTGATGCAGCTTGGCCTACTCAAATACAGAATAATAGATATGACATCCCTAAAGGTATGTAGAATTCATTGATATGTATCTTTCCTAAAATCATAGCTTAATACGAATTTTTAGCTTTACATATGTACACTTAGGAGATACTTTCTTAATTGTTTCAAATCCACTGCCTTCATATTTTCAATGCAGCCCATTTCCCTGCAGGTGGGGCTTACAAGGCTGATGGAATGAACAATCCAATTCTTAGTGGGGTTATGGCCTTAATGATGGGAATTGTCACCATGGTTCGCATGACACGCACTGTTCCAAGAAAACTTACTGAAGCTGCATTTTATGGTAGTCAGGTTTACTACGATGATACAATGATGAAAAATAATGCATTGCCAGCACCCTCCATCTCCACTGCTGAATACAAGACCCTGATGATGCGCATGGCTGAAATGGAAGAGAAGATGAATTTTCTTGCCTCGAAAACTGAAGTCATGCCACCTGAGAAAGAGGAAATGCTGAATGCTGCTTTAAGACGCACTGAT
>CANXYC011581187.1:0-34615 GCA_948193065.1 Aleurites moluccanus
TATATATATATATATATATATATATATATATATTTATTCTCTAAAAAAAATCAATTTTTGAAAGTTAGTTATTCTATGAATTTATTAATTAAAATTGAATCATTCCTCTTAAAAAAAAGATGTTAGTATTTTCTTTTTACATTGACCTTATTAATTTTATGCTATGAAAAAATAGATATTTGTTCACTAAATTATTAATCAAATAATTAATAATAAATTTTAATAATATATCTAATTAATACTTTTCAACATCATACTTTTCTCAACAACAAATAAAATAATAATGCCAAAATCCTTCATATATGGCTATATCTATACAAACAAGCATACTAAAAAAATAAGAGTTTGAGTTTTCTTCAAGAAATGAAAAACATGAAGCAAAGATTAATTTTTTCTGTATTGTCAGCAGAAGTGTGTACACATATTAATGAACGGATTTAACATTGCCAACTTCTGCTTATAGTATTTCAACGTGTATCATTCATAATATATTGAAATTTTTGCTTGCTTTGCTTCTTCTTCTTAATATTCTCATAGTACCTTACATCCTCTATTGGAAACTGACAAAACTGTTAGCTGCAAAATCTTCAAGAAATATACAAGACAAAAATTTTAACATTTATTAATCATTTACATAAATAACAGTTAATTTCTACTTAATTTTGCTATGTATGATTCCCCAATCCCTCCTCCCTCTATTGTTGCATTTACATACAAGACTTTTCTAAGTAATCTTATACCTAGACTTGTTTGTGGCATAAATCTCGGATCAGATCTTCGGAAAATTTGATATTTTCAAATTTTGACCTAACCTATGAACAAGTGTACTTATATATACCTAAACATAAAGGAATACATTTTCTTTGAGATAGTATAGAATATGCAGGAAAAGTATAAATGTTTTCGTTTTTCAGTAAATTTAACTTTAATTGGAAATTCGATCTTACAATTTTAAAAATGACTCCAATATTATTTAATAAAACACTCATTAATTAAATATTTTCTTAATTTGAATATGATATTCTATTCTAACTTAATTTGATTTTTTTTTTTCAAACTCAGCTGGATATAAAACAGATACAGGAATTTTGGAAAGAGAAAATACCCTCACATTTAGAAAATGACGCAAATATTTTAAGAAGAAAGGCTATGAATTATGAATTAAAAAATTAATTTTTTAAAATAAAATGACTATTTTATTAATTTTAATAAATCTCATGAATTAAATATTAATTTTATCTTAAAAATTTTTAAATTAAAGGGTAAAAAAATAAATAAATTAAAGACTATATGATTAAATAATACTTTATTAGGAACTAAAAAATTAATTTTTCAAAATAAAAAAAATTATTTTGTTACTTTTACAAATTACAGGGATTAAGTAGTAATTTTACATAAAAATTTTAAAATTAAGACAGCCGTGCGATAAATCCGCCTCTAACTGGGTATGATATTGAACATATTTTTGATTTCAACTTATCAACAATTAAAATTATTTAAGTATATATCATTTACTAATTATAAATTAAAATTCTAATAAATTCAATTAAATCTGAGTTCGAAATTGAAATAGAATTTTTTTCTAATTAAAATAATTAAGTAGGGAAAATTAATGAATAAAATAAGTTATAGATTTTTTAATTAATATTTATAAAATTATTACTCATATCATTTGCTATATATTCTTAAGAAATATTTCTAAAAATAAAAAAAAAGGAAACTTAATAAAATTAAAAATACGAATACCCTAATAAAAATATGATTCCACAAATAAACTCTTTCCTAGACGTTGCTTTCGAGCAGTATCTTCCCAGTCGTCAGGGGCATTTATAAGCAGATGCTGACTTTCTCTTTATCTTAATAATTTGAAAATGAAGGCATAAAAGAAATGGCAGATGAGGCTACGCTGTTTTATGTATATAGAGGAAATATATAACTACGGTTGGAGTAACTCATTACCTTTTAATAAATTTTAAGTTTCAATCTTGTTAATGGAAGAAAATATACAATGAAAGAGCTCTGTCTCTTGTAAGTCTTATTTGGCTCCAACCTTGATTACGTGGAGTCAATGACTACCAGAAGTTAAGATGATTTTACAGAAAAAAAAAAAAAGAAATATAAATGGCATTATTATGGCTATCTTTTTTTTATCAGTAGGACATGATTAAATCTAATGTTTTAAATAATAATGTAATGAAAGATAGGAATGTATAATAATACACACGGACGAAAATCAATTAGGATTCAGGTGGACCTGAGTTATTTCAATAAAAAAAAATTTATTAATTTATAGAAAAAATTTTATTTTATTTATTTAAATTTATTTTTTTCATATAAAATTAATTCTCTTCTTATCTAAGTTTAATTAAAAATATTATTAGCTTATATAAAAATTTTTATATGATCCATTTAAATTTAATTTTATAGGCAAGATTAATTTTCAACCTATCTAAAATTAATTTCTTAATTTCATCCTTTACAATACCCATTCTCACCCTATTTTTAGTTTATAAAAATTTAATATGATGCTACTTTATACTTATTTTAGTTTTTTTAAGTGTCAATAAAAATTTGATCTAGTAATAAGACTGAAGTTAAGACTTGAGAAAGGTCATAAGTTAAACTCCTCTTCATATTGAGTTTAAATTATATTTGTATTATTTGAATTATGCTGATAAACTATTTGGATCCGTTTGGTTAAGAAATTAAATTTGAAATTGAAAATTTTAATCTTAATTCTAACTATATAGAATTAGAATTATGTTGGACTTAAAATTCTAACGTTTGTTTTATATAAAGAATTGTAATTAAAATTGAAATTAAATAAAAAAATTGGTGACAATAAAAATAGCGATAAAATTGGAGATGGTGGTGGACCGTCTATAGTAACAGTGAAGATAGTGGTGGATCGCCGGCAGTATTAATTTTGATAGTCATCATCACCAATGATGACGGTCTGATAAGACTTCACCGCGGTGGTGGTGATAGAGGTAAACTATCAGCGATGGTGGTAGACTATCGTCTCCTGTAGTAGCCAACCACCATTACCGATGATGACGTATTATCGTCGCTGACGGTTGTGTTGGAATGACAGTGACGGATAATCTTAATTCTAATTATATAGAATTAGAATTATGTTAGACTTAAAATTCTAACGTTTGTTTTATATAAAGAATTGTAATTAAAATTGAAATTAAATAAAAAAATTGGTGACAATAAAAATAGAGATAAAATTGGAGATGGTGGTGGACCGTCTATAATAACAGTGAAGATAGTGGTGGATCGCCGACAGTATTAATTTTGATAGTCGTCATCACCAATGATGACGGTCTGATAAGACTTCACCGCGGTGGTGGTGATAGAGGTAAACTATCAGCGATGGTGGTAGACTATCGTCTCCTGTAGTAGCCAACCACCATCACCGATGATGAGTTGGAATGACAGTGACGGTGAGAGAGAGGATGATAACGGTGATTATAAAATTGTAATTCTTAGTAAAATTATTTTTTTAATTATATTACAATTCTATAAAATTATAAATAAAATTTCAATTCTAATTTTAGATGATTTTTAAATACTAAAATTAAAAATTTTAATTTTAATTTTAATTTTAATTCTAATTCTAGACTTTCCAAATGGATCTTAATAGTAATAGGATTTTTGATAACAAATATAATGATAAATATAGATTAAATATTGAATCGTTATATTTCACTCTTTATATTTATCCATTTTATACTCAAATTAATGTAGGTTGATCAATTATGATAATTAAGGTGGTTTGACAGAATTTGAAACTTGATTCAACTGAGAAATACACCTATCAATAAGTTAAACCTTTCTATTTCATAAGTAGAGGGAGAGATATTGCAACTTCAAATATCCACCAGAAAATCTAGTTTAGGTGTTTGGTTACTATCTATGTCCACATATTTTACAAGAAACTGACCTTAATTTCCTATATAGGTGTAGAAATAGATTAATGATATAATTAGCTGGAGTTAAAAAGTCATAATACAAAATGCTTTGCTACTCAATAATGGCTTTCCATAAGCTCTCAGTAGGAAATATTATAGGGGCTGCAGGACTCATAGCAATCTATATATAGAGTATAGATACCTTCCCAATGGACCACTAAGTTAGGGCAATTAGATTTCAATAACTGAGCTAGTAAGTAAATACAGCTCCAAATTTTAATCCATTTTTTAAGATAATTATACTATAATTAAAAAAAAAATTATTGAATAGCCTCAATATATATCATTAAAAAAAATTTATATATGTATTACTAAATTACATTTTTAGAAAGATTTGGAAATGATTATAAACATTTAATGGACATAAGATAAATTTGAAAACAAATAATATTTTTAAATTTTTTTAAAATAAATTAAAAAAAATTTAACATATTTAATAAAACATTTATCAAATATAAGAAATATCATATTTACTCTTCATAAGATCGTTATATTAATTTATGTGATAAATTGTACTACTAAATGTAATTTAGTTGTAATATATTTCTCAATTAAAAAATAGATTCAGATCCGAATCTCTAATTCATTCAATACTAAAGTAAACATATGCCATAAATTTCACATCAACTACCCTAGACATGTAGTATATATATCTTGTTCAATAGTCTCCGTGTATTTTTATTTATCTCACAACTACTTCCACTTTAAACTTGCCCTTCTCTCACTTTGAGAAAGATATAACATATACAGGATTAGTAATCAGAAACAGTACTACAATATGGTACAATCAAAGAAGTTCAGAGGTGTCAGGCAACGCCATTGGGGTTCTTGGGTATCTGAGATTCGTCACCCATTACTGTACTTTTCACATCTATATCTTTCCCTCTTCTAGCTTCACCATATACATGCAACTATGCTTTTGTCTTCATTTCTATTAAGCTTTGAAGTCCTCCCTCTTTAGTCTTGCTTTTTTATTGTATGAGTTAATTAATTAGGTTCTGTTTTGTTTCACGGTTGTACTTAATTGTTGATGATTACTGCACGAAAACTAGTAGTTAAATGCGAGATAGCTATAAATTAATATTAATTAGTTTTCAATGTTTTAATTATTAATTTTTTTTTTTCAAAAAAGAAAAAGATTAATTTCTTGTATATGGGATCTTATAATATAACATATATATATATTAACAATTGTAGTTTATGAATTGTGATGATATATAGGAAAAGAAGGGTATGGCTTGGAACATTTGAGACAGCTGAAGAGGCAGCAAGAGCTTATGATGAAGCAGCAATTTTATTGAGTGGCCGTAATGCTAAAACCAACTTCCCTATACTCACAAATCAACAAGCTAATAATAATGTCAAGTCTACTTCTTCTCCTTCTCCTTCATCACCTTCTTCTTCTTCTTCTCCTTCTAGTAAAAGTGCATTATCTTCTTTGCTTAGTGCAAAGCTTCGCAAAAGTCGCAAATCCCCTTCTCCTTCTCTCACTTGCCTTAGGCTTGACACTGAGAATTGCCATATTGGGGTATGGCAAAAGCGAGCAGGACCACACTCCGATTCTAATTGGGTTATGATTGTTGAGCTTGGAAAAAAGGATGGAGAGGAGATTCAACCTAAACTGCCTCGCTCCGAGACATCAGAAATAATGGTAGGGCAAGAATTAGTTGATTGTGGTACGGGTGGTGATGATGAGTTAGATGAGGAGCAGAGAATTGCATTGCAGATGATAGAGGAACTACTAAATAGGAACTAACTATAATACTTAATTATTCAATATGTGAAGAAGTGCTTCCAATATATTTCTATTGCATTTGTGTTTGTTTATCCAAAGTTGGAGTCTGTATTATGTTTGATTAAGACCTTCCATACCTTTGAAGTAATTTAGTAATATCCTGTGTGTCAAATTGTGGAAGAAATAAATGAATTGGGGCATTTTTGTTTTTTCTCTTTACATTTTTTTCTCTCTTAATTGTCTCTATGTCTTTCTTTGGATGTGTCAATTTGTTTGTGGTGTTGGAAGTTCTTAACCATAGCCATATTAATTCTAATGAAAATTAAGAAGTATGATTAATATTGAGCATATTCTTAAAGATAATGAGATAAAAATTATTCAGTATATCATGTATATTTTAATTTTTATTAAATATATGAGGTTAATGAGTTTGAATTATAGTAAAACTTATTATATATATATATATATATGAATGAAAAGTCCATATTATATATTAATTAAATGCTTTATTTGCATTATATATTTAAGTTAATTATAAATTACAAGATTTAATTTAATTATGTTTCATTCTATAAAATTGAATTTATAAAAACGATCAAAACATTTTCATTTATATTAAATATGAAAATATATACAATTTAAATCTATAATCTAAAAGATACGTAATGATTATTTTTCAATATGTATTGATTAGTATATTTGATAATGATATATTAATGCATGTAAAGATTAATTATATATATATATGTAATTAAATGTTGGCATCTAAAAGAAATAACAAATGTTTGTGATTAAATTACATTTGATAAAGACATCTAAGTAAGTAGCTTTCTGTTAATCATCTTTTGCTAAATACAAGCAAACCATTGCTGCTTTTAACTTAAGAGGTTTGATTATAAATATCAAAACATTCTTAAGTTTATAAATTAACAAGCTATAATTACCATTTTCTATCGGACATCGAGCTAATTAAAAGCCTAAATCTGATTGTTGAGAAGTGCTAAACATCAAATTGATGATGATGTTCAACAAACATTAATTGGAATAACAAAAGGTTCATGAAATGACAGGAGATGTATAAATCAAGTTATTGCTTCTGTTGTTTTCATGTTTTAATCAACATATATAATCAATGAAGATAGATAAAAAATTTATTGGTTTAATCTAGAGTGATTAGGTAAATATGGTTGATAATTTTTTTTTTAATTAAACCATCCGTATCCGATCACGGTTGACTAAGCTATATATGCAATTTTCTCATTAAAGTGGGTTGAGTTTGCTTGTAGCATTCTTTTGGTGTTTTGAAGAACTCTCAGCAAAAATTCCATATTTTTTGTGCGCATATATATATATATATATATATATATATATATATATATATATATATATATATATATGTCTTGGTTGGTGGCCTATCATCAATTCTCTTCATTGTCATTTCAATTAATTATTAAATTTTGTTCACGGGAGCGTTAGCCATTAATTTAAAACAAATAAGATTATATAAATTTATCTAGAAATAAATTAAGAAAATTATGAATTTTAATTTACTAATTTAGATGATAATAATTATAATTAAATATTTTTTTTAAATTTATTTTTTATTTAATTAATTTCTAAATAAGTTTATCTAATTTTATTGTATTAATTACTTTTTAACAAGTATGGACACTATTGTTTAAAAAAAAAACCCTTAATTAATTAACGTTCTCTTCAAATTGATTGCAGATTCATAGAGTGGATATTTAAGCTACTAATTTGTTTTTATGTGTAAAATTGTGGAAACATCTGCAAAAGAATTTTTATATGATCCAAATTCTTTAAACGATAAAGTCAATATAAAAAAAATAATATTTTAATCGACTCTTTATTATTTAAATTTAAAATAGAGAGTAAATTTTTAACTTTTTATATCTAGAAAATCAATTTCACTTTTTATTGAAAGTTTAATTAATCAATTGTACAATTTTCTATACATATTATTTATTAAGTCTCTCATATATTATTATTAATGCTCTTATTTATTTAATTAAAGAACTCATTGAACTTAAAAAAAATTATATTTTTTATATTTAAAATTTGATTAAAATATTCTATATTTATATAAAAATATTCTTTAAGACAAAGAGTATAGTTGGAGATACTCGTAGTGTATTATACTTAATTTTTTTTTTTCTAAAAAAAAAGGTACAATTCCCTTTAATTAAGATTTGTAGCAGAGTTTCATTGTACTATTCCATAATACATCAATCATGAATTGGGTAAGAACTATGATTTAGAGGGCTAGTTTAAAATTAATTATATAGGTTTGCTCTTTTATGTAGTTAGCTTGCACATGTTACCTCATCTATGTGCATTTATTTACAAAGAAAGAAAGAAAGAAATATTTAATTTTTTTTTCATGGGAAATATTTAGTGAGTGTAAATTTTAACTTCTACAATACAAAGCATGCTGTCAGTACTCAATTATTGAGTTATTAGTCCAATAACTCTAAGTATACTAATAATTTTTAAGTATTAGGTTGGCTGCTAGGATATAATTTTGATGTGAAAACTTTTAAAAATTAAGGTTCAAAATCAATCTATTGTTTAAGTAAGAGATTGGTTATAAGTTCAATTTATATTAATTACTTTTCTTTTTATTTTTGATGGAATAGGGAAAAAAAAAAAACTACATCATCTAATTCTTAGTGTAAGATAAATTTTATTCTAAAATAATAAATTATTTTTATTATTTATTTTAAAATAATAAAAAATAAAAAAATTAATAATTGAAGAACACAACAACATAAATCCAGAATTCAAGAACACAAAACTTAGAAATTTAATTTTCTTAGCAAACAAACAGAAATAAAAACCCAAACATTCACAAAAGAATTCAATCTCCTTTGTCTCCATTAACAGTGAAGCTATCTTCTCGTGACCATGTCCAAAATATCCCATAGATCCACCTCCAAAATCTCCAATTTTATACAATAGCAATTGTGTTAGTTTTGCCCCTTTTTTTACCACTCTAATATTGATAATGGAACTTAATAATAGGCCCTAGCCCAAACTATGATAATTTAGAGAGCTAACTTCAATTTGTGATTATGTTGGTGGAAATTACTTTGTTGAGTAGGAAGAAGATGATATGGATCTTACTGAAAAGGAGGAGATATTTGAAAAAAGACCAAAAACGAAGTCAAATAAAAGGTTAATTGGTTAATGAAAGAATATATGAAAGTTGAAGTTCCTGGTTACTTTAGCAGGTTCATCATATAATATAACTGGCTTTTTTTTCAATCGGGTTCTGGGTTTTGCGTTCGAGTCTTCTGGCACTAGATCTCCTCCATTGAAAGCAATCCCATCATTACATTTGATAACGCCATCGGTAGCAATCCCACCAACTATTGTTAAGGAAGAACACTGGTGGGAGATTTATTGAGTTCCATAGAGATTGATCATTATTTGAAGTTTGGTTTTTTTTTTAGGTTTGTCTTCTTTTATTCTTGAATTAATTTTTTAATATATTTAATTATTCAAAAATAAATAATAAAAATAATTTATTATTTTAAAATAAAAAATATTATTTTAATATAAAAATAATTATTTTATTTTAAAAAAAATAAAAACTCATGATTGTAATTGAGTTCGAAAATATCTAAAAGCACTAATTGATATCTGAAAAAAGCACAAGAAACTAAATTGGTACTTAACCCGACTAAGTGCCTGTTTGGCACAGCTTATAGAGAGGAAAAAATAATTTTTTGGGTGAGAAGTTGATTTTAGCTTGGTTTATAGTGTTTGGTAAATATCAAAATTAATAAAAGTAATTATCTAGATAGCTAAAATTCAGCTTTTTGGATAAGTTAGAAATTAGAGCTTTTCAGGAAAGCTGAATTTTAGATTAAACACGTAACTAATTTTAAAAAATTAATAGATAAAAATACCCTTATAAGTTTATAAGCAGTTTTTAAATTGTATTTTACCAAATACAAATATATAGCTAATTACTTTTAGAAATATCACTTTTAGAAAAATAACTTTTCTTTATAAGAAAAGTTATTTTCATAAGTTGTGCCAAACTGAGCCTAAGACACCCAACTAAAAGACTAAATATTCATAATTATCAATTATTAATATACGCATTATTAATAAAAAAAAATTAAATTATTTAATAGACTAATAAAAAAATTCTTATTATGATAAAATCTATTTTCAATTGGCAAATCTTATAATAATTATTAACTGTTTATAACGATATATAATTTGATACTCAGATATATTTTTATATCAATCGTATATTTAACAATTGCTCTACTAAACATTACCATAATATATATTCTTCAAATAAGTGATTATCCATATTTAGATTACTAAGCATATGAGCCTGTCAATCATCGCTGAAATACTATATTCCAACTTATATTCAACAAATTTTTAATGCTTCTGACCAAGGCAATAGTTGTGTTAATCTCCTCTTCTTCTTTATTTAGTAACTGCACCATCGCTAAGCTGTCGCATTCCACCATAGAAAACAAATACTCTTAGTCCATGCCAAAGGAAGCCCGTTAAAGACACCCCATAACTCATAAATCTAAATTATCTTTAATTACTTGTTTTACTCTTTTTGTTGTTGATTGCTATATTTAAATTCAGTCATTGGTTAAGTTTAATTTATAAATTCACTAATAAACCTATTCAAAAAGGTGAATTTAGAAAAAATAAAAAATAAAAATTTTGTAGTGCGCCATAATAAAATTAAAAAAAGTAAAAATATATTTTATGAGAGATAATTAATTTGAGTGATAAATTTTAAGGAAGGGTCTTATTGAAATTTTAATTACTGTATTGAAATTCGATTAATTATATAGTAAGTATTAAAAGAAATTAAAATATATATTAAAAACTAAGCATTCAAAGGCATAAGCCCCTTATTATTACGAAAAAAGAAATCCAAAAATCTTTTCCTTTCCCTTAAATAAATAATAAAAAAACAATGTTGGGTCAATGTACAAAATTACAGAATATTAATATATTTACGTAATTTTTAGATTAACAAGGGGCCAAGAAATAAATAAACAGAAGAACCAAAACAGCTAATATCTTTTCGGTTTCGCTCTCAGAACCGGAAAGAAAAAAAAGGAAAGAAAGAAACCCAAGAATATGATTCTTGCTGTATTGTTTGCAAATGTTGAAGGCAACATCCTGATTGAACGGTACGCGTAAATCTCACTCATCTTTTCTTGATTAGATCAAATATAATCTTACTGTTGAGCTATTGTGTTCTTGTTTTTCATTTGATTTTCTTGATTTTGGATAGAATTTTTCTTGGTTTTGAATACCCTTTTTCTTGGATCTTACAGGATTTTGTGGGATTTTTTCAATTTGAATAATTTCTATAAATGGTGCTGTTCCTATTTACTTTAGTTAACTTTGATTATGATTTACATACCATACTATTGATTTCATGGATTTGAGTGCTGCAAAAGTCCATCTTTTAACAAAATTTTGAAGTTCTGTAAAGATTGTAAAGGAATTTTATTATTATTATTATTATTATTATTCCAGCTAATATGGTGCCAAGAAGTGTTGTTGTATCATTTTGAGCGATGGTGCTCAAATGTAAAGAAAGAGATTTAGTTTTCAGAGAAAACTTGTTTTGATAATTCAAAAACCTTGCGTTGTCTGTTGTGAGTGAATTTAGTGTGAATCAACTGTAACTGAATGGATTTGGGTCTTGAGAGGCCATTTCATGAGAAATTGCTATTAGTCAGGACCATTTCCAGTTGTTCCCAGACCAATATACTACTTTGATGGGACAAACACTGGATGATAGACATAATTGTAGTCTTAGATGTTCTGATGAGCAACAAAAAATCAAATATGTTTATAATAATTTGCCTCTGTGACTATACTATAGATGATTGACAGGTGGATTGGTGATACAAGTGATTATAATATAAGCTTTGGATTCTACTTCCTAGGACATGACTACATCATTGTATTTTAAAAATAAGAAAATATGTTTCCACATAGGAATTTTCTTGTTAAAGATATAGGAATCCACAATTAGTTTAGAATCCCGAGTTTATTAGAATGGGACCAAAATTAGAGAGCATAAGCATTTGATCGAGAATTGTAAATAAATGGAGTGTGCTTGTCTCAGTATTTGTAATGGAGCTACCACAAAGTCCAGGTTGAGTTGCTGTCTTGCGGAAGGTATGTCCTGTAGGGGGGGAGCAAGACATCAGCTTGTAGTTTCCTTGAAGGTGAGTGGCTGGTTAGGATAGAGAGAGTCATAAGAAGGTGGAAACTATATAGGATTGACATAAGAGAGTGACGTCATGGAGTTTGCTTTCTTGCCCATTGGCAGGGGAGCATGATGGCATTTAAGGTTGGTGAACTTGAGTAGTTCATTGCTTTTGAGGCTTTGATACTTAATTCAGCTTAAGTTATCCTTAATCCTACTTAGTTTGGTTTGGGTTAGCTTTATTTATAATTTTTCTTCATTCTGTATGGTTTAGGTCAAATTCCTGTAAGGTCTAGCGATATTATATTTGTTAGGTCTATGTTATCAAAATTTGCCTTCTTATGTATAGATATGGTCTTATTTTCTTAGTAGTTTATAGCATGTGCTCATACATTTATGTCTGAATACAGGTCTTTGGTCATGTCACACCAAAAATAACACTTTATTTAGGAGATTGTGTTGTTTTAGTTGATCATTATGTGGACCTGAAGAGCTTGAAGAACTAGGGGAATTAAAAGAAAGCATTTATTTAAACTAAAAGATTTAGAATGAAGAAAAAGTTTCACATGTTCCTTTTGTTCAAATTTTAACAGTGTGACAGCTTAGTTGAAATCTAAAATGAAGGAGTACATTAAGCTGCACTGAGAATATATTCAATTATGACCTTTTTTATCATTAAAATTTTTAAATTGACAGATATTTACAAAGTGACCATTTTGACCCTTCACCCCCTCAAATTTAGTTCTGCTAAATGTGCTTTCATGTTCAATGTAGTTGCTTGTACCATGTATTTACTTTTATATGTGATTCCATCATTTTAAAGTGCGTCAATTCTATTATTTTGAAAGAGAATCTGGTTTAATCAACTTCTAGATATGTAATTATAATATGTACGTGTGTGTGTGTGTGTGTGTGCGCGCTCTACACACATTGGATTAGACTGCACTGCACCATTTCATTATAATACATGAGGGGAAGCTACCTTCTGTTTCTGAAAGAGCTTGGGTGCTTTTTGAGAAAGAAATGGAGCGACCTCCCCATCATGGATCATGCTCTGCTTGCTAATCTCATAAAAGAGATAAGTGCATACCTGAGAAACGTGTTGTTTTGGCGGATTTCAATTGACAAGATTATGGTCTCTGTTATGAAGGGAACATGTTGGTCAACATATTGTTTCAAGTGTTTAACTATTGCCATTATTGCAGATTTAGTGGAGTTCCAACTGAGGAACGGCTACATTGGAGATCATTCTTAGTTAAGCTGGGTGCAGATAATCTTAAAGGTGTTAAAAATGAAGAACTTCTTGTTGCTTCCCACAAGTATGTACACCTCTGTTCTTTTAAGAGTTCCAATTAGCTGTAACACCTGTTACTCTATATATGGAAAATCTCATTGTCTTTGTTTGGAGTTAAAATGTGATTTTAGACAATGTGTTATACTTACATCCAAGATAGATTGTATCAACTATAGATTGTCATTTGTTTGCTCGTTTGTTCTATGGTTTCCAGAGACCTGGTGCCCATTTTCCTAGAACTTTTGATGTTTAATCCTTAATATCGTTGTTGATGACCAAGAGGAGACTTGGAAGACTGCCTTGAAAAGGCAACTGACCTAGGTTGTGGGCATAGTTTTTTGTAAATCCCATGCCAATTGTAATATGAAAGTTGAATTTACAAACTTTTGAGTCTATGAAGTGTCTTTCGTCTCAAATAATTATACGTCCAGAAATTTTGATGGTCGTTCTTTGTGTTAAATTTGAGCTTTCTGCTGTCAAATTCTACACCTGTTTGTTATTAACGTCAATGTTTGTGGCTCAGATCTTAATTGAGGCATTTGAAAAGCAAAAAAAAAAAAAAAAATGATATCTTCAATTGGTTCGCTGATGTTGCAAATAATTATTTTTTTAGTATAAATTTTTTTCCTTATAAAGTCTTTTTAGGATTCAACTAAGTGTTTTCATGGTTTTACTATCACTTTCTTGCTTACCATCATGCATTTCACTTTGAATTGAATGCATAATAGATGTTAATAGTGCAGAAATGATAGTGCAACCTTTACATGCTATAAAATGTTGTAGAATAGTACAATGAGTGAGGTATGGAATCTTTCATTATTGCCAATTTAGGTTAATGGATTGATTAAATTTTAAAGAATCTACTATTAGGTTATCTTGGATGAATCTCAGCTCTTATTCAATTCATAAAGTATGTTACAGTTGTTGGTCAGATTTTCACAAATGATAGTCTTAACTTTCAGTTTATGAATGTGTAGTGCAGTTCTTGGGGAGACAGTTCTTTCTGCATTAGAAATTTGACAGTAGAAATTTTTATTATAACCATTTCAACTGTTGAACCATGAAGAGACATTTCTTTGATGTTTCCCTAGAAAGCAGGACATGTTAAACTGCTAATTTGATTCTGTTATTTGTGAAACCACGGCATTAGTGGAGAGAAAATTTTGGACATGCATGCAGTATATAAAGCTTAAACCATGCTTATATATTCATCTCATTTCATGCAGTATGATAATTTATAGCAAGTAGAGTCCAAATCATTAAAGTTCTTTCATATGGACCATTCTACTTGGTTATACCTTTCTTTAATTATATCAAGTTGCAACCTTAAGTGCATATCTAGTTCTAAATTTTGTAGGATCTCTCTCTCTCTCTCTGTACACACAGTTTTTTTATCATTCTATTTAATTCCTCTTGACTTACAGTTATAGTGTTGTTATTTTTCCCCTTACCAGGTCAGTTTATATTGTGTACACAGTGCTTGGGGATGTCAGCATTTTTGTTGTTGGCAAAGATGAATATGACGAACTTGCCTGTGAGTATTTACTTCTTTTAAGAACCACCTAGTTCTATATGCAAAGATGAGAAGCTAATTAAGCTTGTTGATGCTAAAATTATTCTAAGGTTAAAGACCCTCTGCTTGTAGATCCCTTTAATATACCTTATAGTTCAGAATCACTTGCAATAGAAGTTTTAATTTCTTCCTTTCTGGACATAAAGTTTCTGGCAATGCTGTGAATACCAGGTTCAGCTTCTCTATTGAGATTGCTATCTTGCCACCTATCACAGTTTACCAAGAATGGAAATTGGCATTTTACTTGGAAATAAAGGAACAGTTTTTCTTACCCTTATTTATGGTGGCACCTGTTTGTTTAATATGAGACAAAAAGGGGGGAAGAACAGTGAGTTTCTAACAGTGATTGATTGTATTACTGAAGATCTTTTTGGTTTCCCTTTGTCTTTTCCCTGGATGGCTTTTCTCTAGTGGCAGAAGTCATCTTTGCTATTACCTCAGCTGTGAAGGATGTATGTGGGAAGCCTCCAAGTGAGCGTCTTTTCCTTGACAAGTATGGAAAGATATGCTTATGCCTGGATGAAATTGTGTGGAAGGTAAAGATGCTAAATTGTGCAAGGTTTTGTCTGCTTAGCATCGAGTTTGAAATGGCACTGTAGCTTCTTAGAATTTTTATTACCAAATCATGTTCAAAAACAATTTTCAAAAGCTTTTAATTAACAAATTTGATGTGGCTGTTTTCTTAATAATACTTGCAACAGCATTAGCCAATAGCAAATATCCTTACAGAATATTTAAAACAAATTGGATACCTGAAATTTTTAGAGATATTTTGGGTGATTTGTTCATCCTCAATATAATTCATCATTGATCAAAGCTGATGGCATAAAGTGTGTGATGACAGCTGTACATGATATATTTCTCATCTTCTATTTGGTTTGAAGCATGAGATCAATGCTTTTGGTGACATTATTTCATAACAGATACAATAGCTCATGCTTACTCAATTTGGCCATGAATTTTTTTAAGTGAACATGCTATAGTTTAATAGACTGAACTACTTTTGATTTTGCTATTTCAATGACACGGCAGCTAAGCATTACTATAATCCTGCATATCTTCTTCGTACTTTTGGCAGTCATACGTCAAGACAATACACTTTTTGATGCTTGTTATTTTTTAGTTCTTACTATCAAACACTAAATTTCTTTCCATTCTTTCTAGGGATTGCTGGAAAATACTGATAAAGATAGGATTAGAAGACAGATGAGACTAAAACCTCCAACAGAGTTCTGAATTTCAAAGCTGATTGCAGTAACCAGCCAAATGGAGTTGGCAAGATAGTTTTTTTTTTGTATCACACGGGAAACAGTGGATTCTAGTGCCACCAAATGATCACCATTGTTTGTGATCCGCATTGTATTTTTGTTTTCCTTGCTGATAACGGTTATAAAAATTTGCTGTATCAATATATTTAGAATGAGGGAAATGCTGTGAAACTATACATTTGACATTGTTGTTCTAGTATTAATACATCTGAAAATTTCATTTACTGTACAACTGCTTTAAAATATTTTGAAAATAATCCTTATGAGATTAATGCACATGCAGTTTGTTGTTTTAATTGCTAACTTCGAAATTTTCAATTTACAACAGGTTATTATTATATATCTTTTAATTTCCTTATATATGATTTGTTTTTTACTGGACTTGGTCGAAAGTCGACCAAACCTATGATACCATATAACTACAACACTAGAACATACAATTTGATCCCACGTGCACAGAGAGAGAAAAAAGTGTTTTTCTGAAAAAAAGTGGTGTTCTGCAATTGTAAATTTGGCTCCAACCACAGTTGGAGACTTTACAATCAGTAGATTAGTACCATTTCTATTTTTGTACAAAATCATTTTGGCAAGCCATTAAAAGTTAAGAAATCCTGCTGAGTTTCATGTTTTTGGCTCCAACAAAAACTCGAACTTGAGACTTTTTAGCAATGAAAATGACTTGTAGTACTATTGAATTAAAGGCTCATTGGTGAATTGTAAGTGTACAACAAACACTGCATACAAATGCTTTCTGGTGCATTCCCAATTCTGTATGCAAATTGCTCCATTTTTCTTTCAACATTGGCTGGCCAAGCTAAGGTTAATTATATAATTAATTATTCTCTACTGCCAGTAAAATCCCACTTTAGTTAATTTCCAAGTATATTTGTCATTATAAGATTTTAAATGTTTAGTATTTTTTGGAAATGCAGGCTACGTATTCTTGAATACAACGATATATATAATCTTCCAATAAAGAGGCATCCACAACAAAAACTACATCAGCTAGATTCTTGGAAGAAGAAAACAATGTAAATCCATTTTCCGATTAGTTCAAGGAAAGATCCCGCAGAGTTTCTCTGGCTTAGCACAAGTTTGACTTCCAAGTTCCAATCAAATTGCAGCATGGAGAATGCTTGAACTAACAATATAAGTTATGTTTTAAAACATATATTTATATTATTATTATTATTTATTTTTCTAGCTTCTTAGATTGATTCGAGGAAATATACTTAATGAAAAGCATAAACATGGCTGCTTTGAGAATATTTCGGTATAGGACTAAGAGAATATGCTTTATTAATTATTGTATATATGAAAATAATTTCTCTCATCTCCTTGTTCTTGAGGCAATTCAGAAGGGGAGGGAAAGGAAAAATGTTGGGAATGAGACTTGGTGATGAGATGCTGAGAACTTTTCCTGAATGGAAAGATCAGTTCATATCTTACAAGAAGTTGAAGAAGCAGTTGAAGTTGATAAATCCTCGGCCGAAGAAGGGCAGACCGCCAAGATTTGCTACAAAAAGACTTTTGGAAGTGAATGATACGAGACTTTCCGTTGGTTTTACAATATTATTAGAGAATGAACTCAATAAAGTTAATATGTTTTATTCTGATAAAGAGGAAGAGTATATCATTAAATTAAAGGTACTCGTATATTATCAATTTTTTTTATCTGTTAATTGAATTGCTTAGATTTATAAAAATTGATGATTAGAAAGAAGTTTACAAATGGTTTGATTATTGCCGGGAACTGCAACTTAGGGCAGCAAATTTGGAGAATGATGAACAGAAGCCACAAATGCAGAAGGATATTTTAAGTTTTCGTGAAGAAATGGTTCTGCTGCTTCGTTACAGTGTCTTTAACTTGACAGGTACATCATTTTCTCATGGATATTGAACCAAAATTAAGAATCTTATAACATAATGAGAATTCGATATCAAAAAATCTGAGGAGTTAGCTAGCCTTCAGATAATTAGAAACTACCTTAACATTAAGAACGGATTTGATAAGAATTTTCAGTTGGTGCATAGTTTACAGTTGAGATTGGATCATAGATCTTGATTTTTTTATTTTTTTTTTAATTTTGTTTCACATTCAGAGGAGAGAGTTGTATTATGTTGCTCGGTCAATTTAGTTCATGAACTAGACAGAAATAAAATACATTTGATTTCATTATTATTTCATTACACTGTACTAAACATAGCTTTATTTTCTAATTGCTGCACTTTAGAGCAGGAGTAGCCAAACAACTAATTGATTGTTGGATTCAACATCCGATTTTCACAGCATTTAAACAAAATTTCTCATGGTTTCCCCAAATACTAATATTGCTTGAACAGGCAATGGTTAGTCATGTACAACTCTAGGGATGTTAATGGGCAATATTAACTAAAACCAGGCAATTATAGTTCAATAGTAATTAGATATCATTTTTCTTGCCCAGCAAATTATGGCCTTGGATGCTTTTGTGTTATTTTCTTTCCAAAGGAAGGCATTGAACTTCTGTTAACTAGCAATTCACCAACCCTTTTAGAAAGAATCACCATCAGTTTTTGAATGCTGAGAAGAACACATTTGATGTCTGCAAACAAATGAAAGAGTGTTATTTATCGGAGTAAGTGTTGTCTACACTGAATGTATAAGTTTGTTCAATGTGATAATAATATATGGACCAAAAAAGAGTATTAGTGTCTTTCATCAGACAAAAAATAGGCGCAAGAATCATATTAGTGAACATTTTGAAGGCAAGAATTTTCCCAGTTATTGTTTGCAATATTCTGTGCTTTTCCCAAAGAGGTTATTTTCCATGTTACCATTGTGTCAAGACTTGCTCTGAAATAAGAAATCAACCAACCGAGAAAGTAAATTTTCATTTATGCCAAAGCAGAATGTTTCATTTCCATTGACATATTTAGCATTTTAAAACAGGTAACAATATAATATATGTAACATTTTTCTTGTCAGTAAAATAGATATTAATGCTCTAATTTTATTTTCAAGAAACAGGACTGATCAAGATTGTCAAGAAGCATAACAAGCGTACCGGCACAAATTTTCTGTTTTCCTCCATGCCAAGGGTTATGCAACAACCTTTCTTCTACACTGATCTGCTGTACAAGCTTATGAAGGAATGTGAAGCGATGCTTGCTTGCCTCGTTCTTCCAGATGACACATAATATTAAGGTCATTCCCAAATCCAAAGTTATCTATATAGCCTATGTATGTAGATACTATAATAAAACTACATCTGCTATATTTGCCAAGAAGAAGAAACAACTCTTTTTATATATATTAGAGAACAATCAAGCTCTTCACTTCTCATATATGGGATCTTCTATGGCTTGTATTAGATGGTATAGCTTGAGAGATTATTCCTGGGGCAATGCAATAAGCAGAAGCTTATTTTTTGCTATCTAAATTAATTATCACGTTTGTCTATGTTAATACTAACTACAGATACATATATAATAAGATGCATTCTTTTCTTTTCCTTTCCTTTTTATTGATTTCGTTTCAATTGTATTCAAACTCATAATTTCATTACTTTGATAATAACTTTGAAGATGATTGCAGTAGCACTTAATCAAAGTCGTTATATATATATTGATAGAATTTAAGTTTCCTATTAAAATTTCAATGAAAAAACATGATTCAAATTACTGGATTCTACAATACTTTTCTTTGTTTGCGGGCAACTTTTGATAGGCTTGTGTTATCTGCAACATTCTCTTTCATTGGATATATAGTAACATTGTGACCTGCAATCTTGCATTACTTACATGTCTTCGCTTGTTTTTCAAGTTCCTTTCCACCCTTCGTTATCTTTAGCTTGGGCTGCCCTTTTTTCTTTGAGCGTGGAGGACGTTGAACAAAATCAACACAAGCATTGCCACTAAATGTTGTATTACCTGATGATACATGTATTTCAGTTACACTTGGTAATGCTTTACGACACCAACATAATGGCAAATATATAGAATTTTAAAACAATCTTTATGAAAAAGCAACCTGAAAATATGACGACAAAGTATTCCCCAAAATTTAAAAAATTTACAACTACAATAGACATGCAAGTAATATAAATTAAAGTTAAAATTTAAAAGATATTTTGAATGAAACTTGATATAATAGGAGGTGACATGAGATTAGATAATTCAATTATATATAAACTCATTCAATATTTTATATTTGATCAATGTGGGATATCATATTTTAACAATATATACATATAAATAATTCATTGAACTACAAGAAATTAATTGACGAACAAGCTAAAAATAAATTACCTTCAACAACCACAAAAATCTATTTGTTGTCTCATTTATTTTTCTCAAGTTTCAATAACAAGCATTATTTTGTCGAACTGAAAGGCCTCCCTCTCTCAATAACAAAATGCGATTTGAGGGTTGATGGTGTTTTTTTACATAGCAGTCTCTCATGTGTCCAATTTTAGATACTTAAATTTTTTTATAAAAATTTATAAAAATTGTAATTTGATAGTATTTCATATAATGAATCTAATGATGTATTTTTTATACTAAACAAAAATCAAATGGACAGCTAAAAATATATTAAATCTAGACCGTTAAATATAATATACAAAATTTATAATGTATTTTTAGCTGTCCATTTGATTTTTGTTTAGCATAAAAAATATATCATTGGATCAATCATATGAAATATTATTAAATTACAATTTTTATAAATTTTTATAAAAATTTTTAAGTATCTAAAATTGAACACATGAAGAGCTGCTCTCAATCCTGCGATATTCATCTTTTTTAGTAATACTATGATTAGAAGAAAGAAAAACGAACTTCAAAATTATGATTGTGATCAACAATAAACTTTGTCATTTATCATTCTTTTGGAAAAATATCAAGTCTTTTTCGATGTAACTCTCATGTGAGCTTTACATTCCCATTTCATTGATTTTCTGCTTCGTTGTGCCTTTGATGGGTCAACAATTTTCAATAATGGCTTTCCTTCACGTCTCTTTGTTTCTTCTTGTTTATTGATAAATTGACCTTTTCGAATTGCAAAGCCATGTCTTTAGCATATTTTTTTTTTTATAAAAGTCTTATCTTCACTAAGAAAACATTGACCAACAAAGGGCTCGAAAATTTCTTCTAATTTATTACTATGAGCATGACTCAAATTAGATTGCTCACCATCTTGAATATCACAACTGTTATCTTCAATAGGAATATCCAAATCAAGGCTACTTGTAAAAGGAATATTCATATCAAAACCATTGTTGCATTGTTCACAGTGAAATCACTTTGAATAAGCTCTTTATGCATATGAAATAATGAACAAAAAAATGAAATTGAAAAGAGTTACTATCATCCTAAACCCTAAACCCTAAAACTATTTAAATGATTTAAAAAATATTAGCATCCTCGTTATAAGTAAAGAAAACAGTCAAAGTATGAAGATGATGGCTGGCTTTCTAATTCAATACTCAGTGAATTTCTCTACTTCTTATGTATGAATAAATTCTTCATATTCAATATGGTTAATAATTCCTATTATCACAACTATAACAAATATTTTTCAATTTTCAATCTCAAAAGGAAGAGAGACTATTTCAAAAAACAATTCAAAGCTAACAAGAGGTCCTCAAACACAAGGTTCATACCACTTTCATAGTACTTCTCTTAAACCAGTAATTTAAAAACTAAAAAGAAAAAATTATTTAACCTCTTGCTGAATCTGATTTATAAGCTCATGATAGCACCACTGTGCAGATGGTTTCTATTTTTGCAATTGGCAATAATGACAAATGGCAAATATTGAAAATCCACTAAAACAATTATATATCAATAATCGTCAATATAATTGTTGGTCGTACTGGGCTGATTCGGTTTTCAAAATCTTGGAAAAAACTGACTTTTCAATAAATTACTCACATGTTAATTACTTAGTTAAAACAGTGTTGATGATGTTATTTAATACTTAATCGTTTTAAGTTATGAGGTAATATTTACCTTAAAAATTTTAATTAAATTAAAAATAACTTAAAATTATATGTCAAAATTTTAAATTAAAATTTATACTAAATACAATAAGTAATCTAATTTTTAAATATTTTTATAATTTAAAAATATATCACTTATTTTATATAATATTTAAATTTATAATACTTAATTTTCAGTTTCATTGAAAATTTTTTAAGGGCCAACTTATATATATATTTTTGAGAAATGTTAAAATTAATATTAAATAAATAAAGAAGTACACGATAATAATAAATTTAGCACATTTAAATCATATCATTTCATTATATTTTTTTACCATAAAATTTGAATATAAAAAATACATCTATTGAGAAAATAAAATATTCAATTATGGATGAAAAAAAAATTAAATTTCGATACCCCTTTAACACATCATGAAAGAGAGTGAATGTAATTTTGAGTTTCGGATAAATCAAATCAAATTTTAAATAAAATTTATTGCAAACTAACAGTTTGAAAATACATCTAAATAATTATAAAAAATAATTGATATTAAATTTACTAGATTATCATATAAGTTGAGCCTAGAGAAGACTGTCCTAAAAAAAAAACATTTTTATTATCGAGTAGTCCAACGAAACCATAGATCTGAAACCATATTTCACATCAAGCACAAAAGCTTTCTCGTGCCATATTTCACATCAAGCAAAAAAGCTTCACACTAGGAAACACAAAAGAGAAAACCCATAAAATTAAAATAGAAAGTGATCAGCAAAAGGAGAGCAAAAACTATAAAAAAAGCATTGGTCTAACAATATCTAAAGATTTTGAGCTGTCACCGAGGCAACAGCCCAGAGTGAGCAGCACAAGTCCACAGACGGGGGAGCAAGCGAGAGAAAGGAAAGAGGCCAACTTATATATATGAAAGTATCTTTAAATTAATACTTAATAAATTAATAATATTTATTATATAATAATTTTTTATAATTTCAAGTTAAATTAATAATATAATTTATAATTTTGATGAATTAATAAAATAATATTTTTTAAAAAATATTATATAAATATATAATTCATATTATAATTTAATAATTTGACAATATTACATATATAATAAATTATGATTTATACTTTATTAAAATATAACTTTAAATATTATTTTAAATTTAAATAAATATATTTATTTATTTATTTTCACTTCATTTAATTTATATTTAATTTATCGTATTTTTTTAATTTATTTAAATTATATTTAATTAATCATATATTTTTTTTATTTCATTTCAATTAGTTTATATTTAATTAATCAATTTTTTTTTATTTAATTCATATTGAATTAATTATAAAATTGATAAAATATAATAAATTTTTAATTAATTAATTAAATATATATTTATAAATTATAATTTTTTTAAATTAATTAATTATTAATTTATCTATTAATTAATATTTATTTTAATAAATAGAATTAATGAGTTCTAATAATATTAATATAAAAATTTTCTTTATATATGTAAATATGGAATACTCTCGTTTTTGTTAAAATCGAGCTGGATCAACTGGTGAAATTAGAAAAATTAGAAATCAAATCAAGAATTGATTTGATTAATTCTAAAAATTAGTCCCTAAAAATCAATTAAAAAATTAATTAGAAAAATTAGAAATCAAATCAAGAATTGGTTTGATTAATTCTAAAAATCAGTCCCCAAAAATCAATTAAAAAATTAATGAATCGACCGGTTAATTGATAAATCGATCGAATTAGACCGATTTTTTCGATTTAAGCGGATCAATTTTTTTTTAATAAAAATAATAAATATCAAATTATATTTATTTTTATCATATATATAATAAATTTCAAATTATATATATATATATATATATATATATATATATATATAATTTTTTTTTAATTTAATTTTTAATTTTTCTCGATTTTTTAACCGATTTTTTTTTTAAACATTGGATATGTTAGAATAAATAAGATCGGAAAAAATCATAGTATATGTCAAAATGACAATTTTGACCTCAATTTGCGAGTTTTTTGCTTGACCCTAATCATAAGCGTTTACCAGTTATACGCTTCACTAGAACCCGGATTTTGTAATTCAGTGAGTCTGTACCATTCATAGAAGAAAGAACGAGTTAGGGATTTAGTGAACTCTTCCCATCTCAGACCCCTCCGAGTAAGCTTCTTTAAACATTTCGATATGATATATATATTTTTTTATCCTTCGTTTATAATTGAATTGGGTCGGATATCAATTCAATCTTTTTCTTCCTTCTTTTGCATATAATGTGTTTGATTATTTGCCTGAAATAAATGGATATTGATTCTTAGCTTATTTTTTTGTTGTTGTTGAAAGCAAGTAAGTTTCTTCACCTGGGTATTGTCAGTTTTGAACTTTAAATTGAATTGTTTGGAGAAGTTCTGATTTTGCTTTTCTTCTTCTTCCTTATTTTTTTTTCCTTATTGTTTCTTCATTTGGGTGTCATCAAACTTGAAGTTTAAGTGTAGAGTGGAAATTTGTTACAATATCGTTGTTTAATTTGTCCTTAATTTTGTAGCGGCAAAAGTAGGCAGTTTTCTTGCTCAGTGACAGTGTCTTGGAAAAATTTTTGAATCTTGGTTCATAGATTAGTGAGTATGGTTTTGTAGAGGAAGATAAAGTTGCGACTGTTTAGAAACTGTACAAAATGACAAATGGATTGCGTACTGCTATTACACTAAATTTTGGAGTTCATACGGAAGAAAAATTAAAGAAATATCCTTTTCAAGTTAGCTTGTTGTTGCTGAATCAAGAAAGGTTTGAAATTCTAAGAGATGTTATCTTTTAATGTGTTTTGATATTTTAGGATAAATAAATGGCGTATTTTGCGTCTAAAATCTCTATTAAAGAAAAAAGATAAAGACTGTGAATACTGGGGAAAATCAAAGAAAATGAGATGACGATTTCTGTCTCATTTGTTTTGACCTCTATAAGGCATGAATTTCAGCTTAAGCAAGCAAGAGCCTTAGTATCAGTTTGGCATTGTGGTTAGACAGCTTTTGGCAAATTGTGTTTGGAGAATTTAGAGCTTAGCAGATCATGGTTTTGAAAAAGCTATATGTTTTAACTTTTTCCAAACCCATGGTTTACTAAAACAATAAAAGAAAATAAAAAAAAAAATCAAAATGCAATTTTAAAAAACAGGTTTAAACCCAAAGCTAAACTGACTTATAGTTGATGTGAATGTCTGTTTTTCTCTTGTTCAGGGGCGTAACTAGAGAGTTTCGTTAGGAAATGTAAAGTTAAGCTAGTAGGAAATTTTAGTATTATAAATTATATATATATATTTTTTGGGGGGTCAATTTAAAATTTACATGTAATTTTGGTACTATTAGAGGGTGGCCAAAGTTAAACTAGTAGAAAATTTTAGTATTATAAATTATATATAATTTTTTTGAGGGGGCCAATTAAAAATTTATATGTAATTTTAGTGCTATTAATTATATATAATTTTTTTGGGGGGTCAATTAAAATATATATATATATATATATATATATATATATATATATATATATATAAGAATTTTGGAGCATCAATTAAAAAATTTATATGACATGCATTTAAGAATTTTGAGGGGGCCAAGGCTGCCCCTATCCCCCCTAATTCCGCCCCTGCTCTTGTTGAAGATACTAACACAAGTATAAAAGGTTGAGGTTCCTAAATTTGTTTACAATTTTACCAGCAGCCAAGTAGATTTTATGTGCAAAGTCATATGACGTACTTGTCTTTCTAATTTCTGTAACTCTCTACGTAAATGTTGGAACTCATAATATAGCTGCTTCTTGTAGGAGAACTCTTCTCAAACTGCTCATTTAAGATACCATTCATAACTATTCAGTTTTGATGTTCCTTTGAATAGGAATGAGTCGATTACAGGGACAAAAACGGAAACAGCCAGACTCAAATTCTCCAGCTCAATCTCTGATGGAACATGAGCGTGCCCTCTATAATGTGATACGAAGCAAACAAGATATGGGAATCTGGACACGAGACATGAAACGAGAAACCAACCTTCCAGACAATGTGGTTAATAAATCCCTAAAGGTGCTTCTGGCAAAGAACTTGATAAAAGAGGTGGTGAACATCCAAAACAAGGGGAGGAAACATTACATGGCAGCAGAATTTGAACCATCAAAGGAAATCACTGGAGGGGCATGGTATGTTGGAGGGAATCTTGATACAGAGTTTATTGGAGTTTTGACAGAAATGTGTGTGAAGCAAATAGAGAAGCTGAAAGTCGCTACTTTGGAGGGAGTTACAGACATGATCAATAGGAGTGGAATCTCAACCGTGCAGTTAACAAAACAGCAAATTGAAGAGATTGTGAAGGCATTAGTTTTGGACAATAGGATCATAGAGGTGAAGAGTAATGGAATGGGTGAGTTTGCTTCAATTCCAGTTGGCAAAGTTTGTTATAAATGCATTGGTAAGGGAAGCGCCGGAGGAGATCCAAAAATTGGGGCAATGGCTTCCATTCCATGTGGTGTCTGTCCGCGTATAAGTCAATGTACGCCTGATGGCATCATCTCTCCGCGGACTTGCATCTACTATAGCAAGTGGTTAGAATATTAACTTGATTTGTATTCAGGTACAAAATTCCGGCCTGTTTTTGCATAATTTATTGCCGCAAAAAGTTATATCTCCATAGATTCCTGTACTAAAGTTTCAAGTGATTGAAACTTTTAGTAAAGCTCCTTTTAAGTTTTTCCCCCCTCACTGCATCAGTATTGGTTGGTCGGAATGCAATTTGATTATGCCTTGTCATTCTTTTTTTTTCATTCTTTCTTTCTTTTTTCTTTTGAGCTTTGGGAAGAAGGTTCAAACCTGAGTCTATTGCCATGTTATGTGTACACTTAGTGCTAGCAATGCCCAGATATGCTGTGCCTTATCATTCTTAAGTCTTCACACATTCGACTATTTGATTGAAGTTTCACCTACAAGGATTGGGAAATCATTTTGAGCCTCTCAGGGATTTTTTGGTTCATAGTCTTCCTGTCGGATGTAATGAAATTTTATTGCAATACCGTCTCTGTATGATGAGGGTTAAATCATATATATCAGCCTGATAATGATTCTATTTGCAGAATTAAGTTGTACATAATTTAGAGTTAAAGGTTTTAATTGCAGCTTCTGTTGTGAACGACATAGACAATAAACCGTTATATTGTTTTGTGACTTTCCAATTAATATGTTGGATTTTCTGTACTTTCCACTATCCGGTATCCACTCATTTTCCTACTATAAAGGAGTAAGAGCAAACTTGCAAAATTGGTCTAATGCATGTTTGGATGAAAATTGAGTTTTTTTTTTTTTTTTTTTAAATTTCAAAATAATATTTTATTTTTACATTTAAATACTCAAAAAATTATTTAATATTTTTTAAATTTTAAAATATTATTTATACGTTTATTTTAAGTAAATGCAAATATTAACTAAATTTGGACAGAATTGTTGGTTTTCTAGCTCGGACCTTATTGTATATATTAAGAAGAGTTTCTTTTAAAAAGATTAGATTTTAATTAAACTTAAAATCCATAATTTTATCATTTTAATTTGATTACTTGATTGGCTTCCTCAGTTCTTAAAAATGTAATGTGAGAATTTTCAATTCAATCCTCCAACTCATTAGTTTAATGAAAATTTTTATTAATTTAATAAAAAATATTAAAAGAAAAGTCATTTTGTTTTATAATTCACAATATTACTTTAATTCTCAATTTTTCTTAAATTAAAAAAATATATATCAATAAATTTTTAATAATATAATTATATTCAAAATTAAAAAATATATTTTTTTTAATAATAAATTCATGATGAATTTTTCTCTTTTTAATATTATATAAATTAAAAAGCGTCGAATTTTGCTTAATCGAAATGAAATTTTCGAAAAATATATACGGTAATGGAAGTCTTGTGAATGAAGAAAAAGAAATTTCATAATTATGCAGGTTATTTTATATTGCCAAAAACAGCACTGTAAAATTGGCATATTCTTTAGGAAAAGCAAATTAAAAGACCGATATACCCTTTTTAGCTAGAAAGTTCTCTGACAAATATTTATAGCATAGAGGGTCACTGTAACTCGGAACCTCACAAAAATCGGGAGTCTTTATCTCAAACTCTCTTCTTTTCTGTTCAAAGGCTTGTTCTGAGAAAAAGCAAAAATGGTCCAATTCCAGGGAAAAAAATCACTGGCATTTTTGCTGTTCTTCGCCTTTGTTTTCAATCTTTCACAAGCAAGACAAATTATTCCTTTGCCGCAGCCTCTCAGATCCTTCAAGATCAACACTACCCAGGTTTGAATTTCTTTATAATTCCAATTTTGCCCATGTTTTCTTGGAGTTTTTGAAGTCTAAATTAATGGTGAATTATAAATCTGTATTTTTTTTTGTTTTTCAGAATGCAAATAGCTGTTCTTTCACAGTGAAGATAGCCACAAGCTGTTCTTCAATCCGGTACACACGAGACCATATTAGCCTTTCATTTGGTGATGCTTATGGCAATCAGGTGAGCATCTATAGCCCCTTATATTTGTATGTTGTAAATTAACAACAAAATATAAAAATTCATGAATTTTGAGTTTATTTTTTAAGGGTAATTTTTTTTTAACACCTATGAGATTTAACATAGGTGTTTAATCGAGTGTTTGGCATGAATTTAACTGAACAGGTGTATGTTCCAAGACTAGATGATCCATATTCAAGAACATTTGAGAGTTGTTCTTCAGATACATTTGAAATAAAGGGACCTTGCACATACCAAATTTGCTATTTATACCTGTACAGAAGTGGCTATGATGGCTGGAAACCAAGCACTGTGTCTGTGTATGGGTATAACATTAGGTCTGTTACATTTACCTATAATACTTTTATTCCTAATGGAGTTTGGTATGGCTTTAATTACTGTAATGGAGCCTCTGCCTCCGCTTGAACGATAGACGTTTTTTTATTTTTTTATGTTAATGTCATTTTATATTTTGGGGCATTGTATGATTATATAAATTCTCAGATTTTCCTTTTAATAAGGGAATCTAAATATAATTAAGTTCTCTATTCTAAGTGAATGGTAATGGAATGAATTCAGAGTGGCATATAATTATTTTTTGTTCATGTATAGAAATTTGTATTTTCATAGATTTTTTCTAAAGATTGTCTTAAGGCACTCATTAGAAACAAAGTTAAAATGGTGGATTAATTACAAAATAATAACAATTTTAATTCATAAACATTTTTGTTTAGTTATTATGTTATTATTATTACAATTTCAAGTAACATATCTAAATCTTTACTTTTCTCTTGATAAATTCATTTTTACATTAGCTTATTTAATTTTATGTATATGAATTAATTGCAGTACCAATGATACCTTAGTCCCATTGGTTAAGGTTGACAAACTCCATCCACATAGGGGTGTGGGTATTTCTTTGTTAATTTGTGTGGGATTTCTGCTTTGTTTCATTCAAATGCAACTAGACATTGTTTGTTTGTTTAGATTGGATTGTATTGAGTGTTAAAAAAAATTTTAACTGCGTAACCTAAGGATTCTTGAGAATAAATTTATGTCATATATTTGTATCGCCCAAATTGAAAAATATTACTGGAAGTGTAGAATTTACCTAAACAAGATAATGCACATTAACATCGATACCATCGAATTTTACTATTAATTTAGACTTTTCTGTGTTTTAATTGTTTTAATACTCTGTTTTTGCATATTCTTTTCTTTTGTGTGTTTTTATTTTGTTTAACCATAGTTTTTGCTTGTTTCTTTTTTTTACTTTACTTTTGTTTCCTTTTACTTGGTTTTTAGTCAGGTAAAAAAAATAAGGATTTGGCATATGGATCACTACAATTATTCATGGCTATCAACAAAAGCTTATGAGATGGACTTCTTGGCATAAATAAATGCTATCGATGACTTGGCTCGTCGGCTGATGTTTTGTGTAGTTATGGATGAGAATGCCAACATGGAAGCTCAAAATTTTATTTGTGTAGTTATGGATGAGAATGCCAACATGGAAGCTCAAAATTTTATCTTTCATACCTTTTTTGTGCAAGACAATTACCATTGTTGGGAAAACCTCAGTTATGAGCCTCAAACCACCCCCACACTGATAACTACCGTGCCCCAAATTTTGGTGACTAATTTCAACCCCGACCGCCCTCCCAATAACAATCTGACTTACAACTCGTTATAGAAAGATTTTGCGCTGCAGGAAGTGAGAGTTTGTGTGGATCCGAGGGAGAAAATTTGAGCTTATAGGATGCGTTTGATAGATTCATTGCTAAATAGGGGGTGAAACCTGATCCCCAATCTTTAGAAACTTTCACTTAGCAATGAACTATAGGATGATGAAGAGGTTGTGAAGACCCGATTTGATGAATTAATTGAAGAGGGAAGAATTCAAGACATTGAGGAGACCACCTTTACTTTTGGAGCATACCAATTAGAAACCATTGACGAGCCAACACGATGGTGTCCAAGGTTGTTGAGAAATTTTATGATGAGATGAGTAGTGGGGTAGATGTAAGTGTTGAAGTGTGTTTGATAGAGGACTATATGGTGGATGAGAGTATTGAAGGGGAAACCATATAAAATTTAGAAGAAGTGGATGGAGCTGATGTGAATATTTTGTTGAATGCCAATTTTGAAGTTCTTACTTTTGCTAGTCCATGGGTGAAATTGTTTGTGCCTAGAAATGTCAAGCCGAGGTTTGCAAGCAAATGGAAAATGTGAAAAGGCCAAAACCTTTGCACAATTTTCTTTATTCTGATTTAGGGAGGTGAACAATACAAAGGAGATCTCTATTTCTTTGGATAAAATGGATAATATAAAAAAATTCAGCTAAAAAGATATAAAGATACAAAGATGAAACCTTGTATTTTAAAGATATAAAGATGGATATTTTATATTAAGATTTATATTTTAAAATATTTCAAAATATAAATCTTAATATAAAATATTTTTAACTATTTATTTTTTTAACTATATAAACAGTAAAAAATTTAAATTTAATTATTTAAAATTAAAAATTTATTTAATAAAATTATTTAAAGAAAATATATTATAAATATTTTAAAAATATAAATTATTAATAAATGAGTTAGAAAATATAATTAATTAAGTTAATAATTAACTTGGACTAAAGTGTATATATATAATTAATTAAGTTTATATTTGATGAAATTATATGTCAGAACAATAATTTTTACAATTTAATAACTAAATAATAATTCTTAAAAATTTTTGAAAATTAAATTTATATTTAAATAATTTATGTTAAATTGAAAAAAAAAATATTTTTTAAGTTTTAATATGTCAAAATAGAATATATTTTACAAGACTTTTATTAATTATTTATTTATAATTTTTAAATTTAAAATAAATATTTTTTAAATTTTTAAAAATTTAAATATATTTATAAAAAATAAAAAATAAAATAAACTAACAGAGAAACGGTGTTAGAGAGAGATAAAGAAGAGGGGCATCCTATCTATTTTTATGATTTCAAAATTATATTTGAGCTTTCGAAAACATAAAATGTTAATGTGATAATTTTACTATAATTAATGAGCATATTTGCATATTTTTTAACAATATTAAACATATATAAACAATGCTAATAGCTCATTCCTCATAATATTAGGGTCTAATTATTGAAAATCAATGCCTAATGATAGGCATTATTTTCTTATAATAAAAATTCAAATTTATGAAATTTAATTATTTTGATTTTACTACTAAAAATTGATTATTAACTTAGTTAATATAATAATATAGTCCAAATAATTTAATTAATCAAAGGATAAATTATAAATATATTCTTAAAATATATTATAAATATTATACCAACACTTTAAATTTAAAAAAATGCATATATGATCCTAAAGTTATAAAAATGAAGCAATATGTTACCCTTTTTTTTATTCTCTTTTTTTTTATTATTCCTCTATTTATTTTATTTTTTTATAAATATATTTAAATTATTTAAAAATTTATAAAATTATTTATATTATATTCAAAAATTATAAATAAATAATAATAGAATTTTAATAAAATATATTTTATTCGGACATATTAAAAATTTAAAATAATTCGTTTTTAATTTAACATAAATTATTTAAATAATTTTAATTTTTAAAAATTCTTTCAATATATTTACGCTTTTAGAAATTTAAAATATCAATAAAATATTTATTATATATTTACATCTTATCCTAATTAATTTCAACTCATAAAAATTATATTATTTATGGTTAATTTTCATAATTTGAATTTAAATTAAAGTTAAATCGAGAGAATTTAAATTAAAATAAATAAATAAATAAATCTGCATAATTTGAATCAAAGGTTGTTATAGTCATTGTATCTCCATCCTTGCTTCCTATATTCAATCCTCCTTCCCTGTCCCAAAAACCTTGGTTAGCGCCCCTCACTCTCTCTCTCTCCTTTCTGTGTGTTTTTGTTTCTCTATCTTCTAATATCTGCTTATTGTTTCGAAACCCTAAAACTCTCTTCGAGCTCTACAGGTAAGCTCACCGGCTCTACAGCAAACTTAATTTCTCGTAAACGTTCAAAAAAATCTTCGAAATGGATTGAATTTACTCTGTTTTTTTGGATGTTTACAGGCGAAAAATGGGTGAACTAAAAGAAAACGACGCTTACGACGAGGAGCTCCTCGACTACGAGGAAGAGGACGAAAAGGCCCCCGACTCCGTCTCCGCTAAGGCATCTGAATCTGCTAAAAAGTTAGTTTCTTTTCTCTTTTTGATAATTAAATTCGCAATTTCGCTATTTATATGTGTCGACTAGTTAATTGCTCGTAGTTTTAGTTTAATTTTATATAAATTATTGGAAGAAGTAGTTTTAGTTTAATTTTATATAAATTATTGGAAGAAGTTCTATTAATTAGCTCTTATTGTGATTTATGGGCTGAAAAAGGACGGGGATGAAGTGTGGTGTCTATGTTTTGATTTGTGGTGTTATCTGTATTGGGAAATTATTCCTTATTTGAAAGTTTGCTTTTTTATATTCTATTTGGTACTTCGTTAATTTCTTTTTAAAAAGTGGAAATTTTACTGTTATTCTTAACTACGACCTTGTGCTACTTAGAGAACTTTATAAACCTTTCTACTTCAAAATATGCTCTTATGAGTCTGTTTCTTTTATTTTAGCATATTTGTGAATTTTCAGTTTCTGGTTTTCCTTTTTACAGGGGACAATCATCTTGTTTTAATTTTATAATGAAAAATATTTCTTGTATTGATATTGATTTACTCTGAACAATGTCAGGGGCTATGTTGGAATTCACAGTTCAGGGTTCAGAGACTTCCTGTTGAAGCCAGAGCTTCTACGAGCCATTGTAGATTCTGGATTTGAACATCCTTCAGAAGGTAAATCCTTTTGACATGTCATTATCTAATATAGTTTTCCTTTTCTTAATTATTCTCTTGACGGCAGATAATATTAAGTGAATGTAGAAAGGTTTATGGAATTGGCCACTCCTAATCATATGTGGGCTTTGGGGGAATGGTTTGTCTAATGTCTGAGCCATCAAATCTGTGATATATGTGTGTGTGTGTGTGTGTGCGCGCGCGCGCGCATAGTTTTATGGTATGCCGCACTGCACTTAACTGATTCCTTGTTTATTACAGTAGATGAACAGTTTTGTTTTAAAAAAAAAAAAAGAAAATAAAATGATAAATGCCCTAAAAATTAAAGGTAACAACCACCAATTTAAAACACATGTTTTTATAATTGCCAATATGATTGAGAATATGAACTAAGCTCAACTCAATTTAATTTTAATTCCAAAATTAATTGGGGTTGGCTATATGAATTCGTTGTTTCTATTCTAAACCATTTTGTCTAAACGATTTTGGGTGACGTCTTACTATATTCCTCTTCTCCAAGTTAGTTTAGATTTACCACTTCGTTTTTTCTTCTCCTTTATCACTATGTGCTCAACATTCCTAACCTGAGCCTCTTTAGGTCTCTGCTCTACGTGCCTAAATCATCTTATCTCCATTTTCTCATCTTTAATGCTTTCATTACGTATAAAGTGAGAGTCGCATCAATTAAGAATATGAAGCAAAGAGAAAAAAAAGTGATAAATGGATTGTAGTTGAGAACTGAAGTTGTGGAAGGATTAGGACTATGTATGTAAATTCATTTTTTTTTTCCTATTATTATTATTATTATTATTATTATTATTATTATTGTGTTTAGGTATGTTTCCCTGTGTCTCAAATTAATTAGCGAAAAATAGGTCCTTGAATGTGAGAAATGATATTGTTTTTCTGACTTTTCAATCAATATAGCTGAAAATTTTTTCAATATAGCTGAAAATTTTTTCTCTTTGGCATTGTGTATTTGTTGCTGAGAATTTTTCTCTTCTTTTGACTTATTTTTTTATTTTTTTTAACAGGTAATTTCTACTAACTATACTTGCCGAATGAAATCATTTTGGCAAGAACACTGGTCATGGTAACCTTTCCTTTAAAAGGATCTGGAAGGTC
>CANXYC011581585.1:0-11070 GCA_948193065.1 Aleurites moluccanus
GGATCTATATGAGTGTATAGACTCTATCATAAGTATTTAAGACTACTAATTTTGATTAATATTCAAAATATCAGAATTTATGGAACTTGATGAATAGTGACATGAATAGTGAGCAAATTCTTAATTTCAGATTTTCTTAAGGAGATTAATTAAATTGATGATAGAAAACAATAATAAAAGTTATAAGATGATTAAAATTATAGAGAATCATATTATGTATTGTAATTGAAGAAACCCTAATTTTGAGCATTTGGGAAAATGTCATAGGAAGAGAGGATTCAAGAAAGTAAAGGAGAATTATTGATTGTGCAAGTAACTGAGGATAGATTGCTTTGAGGTAAGTATGAACATTGCATATGCCTATTGTTTCTTTGAGAGGACTTATCGAAGCTTTCCTAATGTTCACATTTATGATTCACATGTTATATAATATTGTATTTCTGATTTATAAATTGAAATTTCCAAGATATTCTCAAACCAAAATGATCAATTATCTCATGTGATTACCATGTATATATATATTGTAAATGACTTGGTCAATCTTTCCTTGGATCAAGTACATATGAAACCTATTTGTTAACTTGACTGAATTTATGTTATATGCTGATGGTCTTGTGACCAATATGTTTCTTGTGAGATTGCAACCATATGACCCTATGGATAGAATGCTCTTCCCAATGAGAGTAAATTCATTGGTACATTGTGCACTTTGGGAACCTAACTGATAGGGTTTTTATCAGTATTCCACCTAGAGGGGACTATGAGTTCTAAGCGTATGCCTGGCCAAGCATGCGTTTGCGATAAGGTAGCAAGGACTACCGATGTGCTCTGTTGTGATAGGTAGCAAGGCTACTGATGCACTATGCAGTTCTACCATGTGATTTGGCAGTGCTATTCGATTGTGAGCACTTCAGTTCTTGTGAGCATAACCATATAATATTTTTCTTACCCATATTCTTTGGATCAACCTTTCCTTTAGTTTGATATATTTCTTTTATATTGCATGTTCATATCTTACTGAGTTGAAGGCTCACTCCTCTTCTGTGGATTTCAGGTGATAGTGTAGCTTGTGAAGGAGCTAATATAGAAGACCGAGCTTCTTGAATCATTCCTCCAAGAAGTCTCCATTGTAATTATTTTGATTTATATATATTCATTGAATTGTATTATGGTACTGTATGTATTGGGAGTATACTCTAGAGCTCCGTAGTTAGTTATTGAGGATGACATTATTTTGATGTATGAACTATTATATTTTGGGTTGCCCTTGTTCTTTAGTGATGTGGGATGTATCCTTTGATCAGTAAAGAATAAGGGGTAATTATAAAATGATAAATATAAAGATATGAATTATGATTATATGAATCATAGAAATGAATGTTGAACGATATCTATATTGGATATGAATGTGTAGTATGAATGAGATCCAAGATATGAGTGTTCTACGGGTTTATGGTGGCCTTAAGCCTACCCTTGCCCTAGGACCGTCGCACCACTGGAGTCGGGGTGTGACAGATCTCATACAAGAGGCCTTAGGTAAAACCCTCATTCTAACAGGAGTTATGATATTCTTTGTTGACTACTTAAATATCTATGAGTGCCTCAAACTATATCTAATGTCCACCCTATGAGCAGATCCATTGGGAGAGCAAGGCATGGAATCAAAGTACAACATCTTCACTCTAGGTCGCTCTTAAGGATCTTAAGTCTAAGGACATTTGCACATTTCCATGCAGAGATATGTCATTAACATTATTTAGATTTCAATATGACTATCTACTGCGATCACTCCGATGTACTTACTACTCCTAGTAAGCATCCACATGTTATACTTAGACATATCAATGTCAGCATCTTTATGAGATCAGATAATTTGATCAAATCAAATAATATATGCATGTGCTAGTCTTTCTGAATCAATAATGTCGAATCTCATTGATTCTATGACTAGGAAAATTTAGGTTAAAACATAATTATACATGATAAGCATCTCACTATCATGATCATATCATGAATGCCTTTATGCTATATTCATACCATGGACTTTATTAAACAGTTATACAATATTATTCTGAACAATAATAAACACTGATTAATAAATAATGCCTTTTTTAATAATATATCTCTAAAAACATCATTACAATGATTGTCTTTAGAGTACCTACACTAACACATCTTCTATTGGGATTCCTCTCTCATCTAGAATATATGTTTTATCCTCAAAGGTTTGAACAGAATCTAGGATCTCTTATTTTTAGTGAGAAGTAAGATGATAATCCCACCATCCCTTAAGTTGTCCTGTGAAGCTTGATATGAGGAGTTCAGCTATGGGTTTATCAGAAGTTCTTAACTGGGTTCTATAGGCATTGGATGTCATGGTCATCTGTTGGAGTAAACTGAAAATATTATATTTAGACATACTATCAAGGTTTCATTCATAAACATATAAGGCTTGAATCTATACTAAACTAAGGCATTAGGTCTATTCTCTATCCCTAAATCTGGAGTTGTAATCCTAGGGACAAGACTTAGATTTTTCTAGTCAATCTATTTATTTGAGGAATTTCTTCCTGTTTAAAAGGATTTACTTCTTCATCAGAAGTGGTTTGAATTTGGTCTATAACACCAATGTTTCTAGACTCTGACTGGGGAGTCTCCAGTGCTATTTTCCTAGAGGTTTCTGAGTTTAGGATTTGGCCTATAGAGGTTTGACCTATTTTACTCAGTTGGTTTCTATTGGCTTGGACAAACTCGAGTTTGTTGTTAGATAGGCTTAGAAATTTGATATGGTTTGAATACAAAGTTTTTAAGCTTTCTAACCACAGGTTTGTCTAACACAGTAGGTTTGGCGGCAACTACAAGTTTTGAATTTTGAGATACGATAATGGTTGACTTGTGGATTTGACTTTCTATCCTGATCAACTGTTTCCCTATGGTTTGGAGATTGGCATTTGAAAAATTATTCTATTGAACGATGTTTATATTATTTCTAGAGTCATCATCCTGGACTTTTTTGTAAGGAGAAGTTGTGACTTCACTATTTGTTCCTATAGGAATAGTAATCTCCCTAGGTGGTGGATGTTCAGACTATATGATTTGGTCACCTACCTTCCATTCTGAAGTTTTATTCCTAGAGGTAACAGGATTTAAAAACTTTTTTGAATGATTAGACTTTTTTGAATGCTTATGCTCTTTTGAATGCTTTGTTTTGAAAGGATATGCAATTTTATTTTGTCTCGCATAAATTTCAAACTAGTCAAAGAATTTCATTTGAATTTTTAAAGTATTACAAAATTCATAATACTTTTTCTGGATTTCATTTCTAATATCCAAGAAGTTTTGAAAAAATCATATTTTCTTGGCTTCATTCTTTATTGAATAAAAATCTTCATGAAGAAGTTTTTTGTCAAGTTGAAAATCATTTTCTATCACATTCATCTCATGCTCAATATTTTGGATGATAGCTGAATGAGTGGCAGAAGAAGGATGTACTGGTATGGGTTATTCTTCTTGATTTGGAGATTGACTTTCAGTATATATGGCTCTGGGTATATTTGTTTGATAGTCAACATTTTGGATGGTAGTTTCAGGTATTTCTTAGTCTGGGTATATTTGAAGTAGAATACCTAGGTTGTATTTGGACTGTTTGGACAGGCTCTTTTAAAGTATAAGGAGCGCATATTACTGATGGAAGTTTTGAGATTCTTCCAATGTCAATGGTTGAAGAGATAGAGGCAATGTCAGAAAATCTTGATGATGTTGATTTTCCATCAAAGTTAAGTTTGACTCTACCATCTGAGAACTGGATAATGTTTCTCATGTTTGAATTTGGTTCAGATTGCTTTGGAACATCTGGTTGGGTTGCTCATTCTAAAATCCATCCATCAGGCAAGGTGACATCTTTCCATTGAATGGTTATAGGAATAACTGTATTGGCTTTTGAAAGGTCCATTTAGAGCAAAAGGGTTTCTCCTTTTGATGAGTGTTGGATGTGTTTTGAAGCAAAAACAAAGATCATTGCTTTATAATGAATTTTGAAAACTAATGCAATTGGAATAAATCCATCAAGCATTTTATAATTATGAGTTTTTATTTGAAGAATAATGCTCTTTAAAATGTTCTTATCATTCAAAGAGACTGTGATGTTTGGATAACAACTAAAACTAATAGGACCTTTGTTGAGGCTAGACTCTACAGTTCCTAACAAATAGTCATGAAAGTTTGTAAACCTAACATCCCTAAGGACTGCTAAGATGGAGGTATTTAATCCTTTTATAGTCAGAGGTTTTATACCTACCTGGACTAATCTTATATGAATATGCTTAAAGGATTTTTCCTTGTGTTGTTGAAGAGATCTTGATGAAATAAATGAATTTCTTCAAAAGATTTTGAAATTTGAATATATCTTTCCTCAGTTTTGATTGTGAAATCAGTTTTGAAAAGAGAAAATTTTGAAAATTTGTAGATCTGTTTCTTTTGAACTCTAGGGATATTCCAGTCATCAATTTATTTTGAAAAATCTTCAATAGTGATTTATTCATTGTTGATTACCCTTTTTAATTCTGTTAATTCAGAAGTAGAAAAGTTTGAAAGAGAAGTAGTTTGACAGAAAAAAGAACATAAATTCATTTTTAAAAATAAACAAAAGAAAATAGAATGTTCTTTAAGTAAACAGGAAGCGACCATCAGAATATATACCCCAACACACCTATCATTGGTTTAACACGAGACGTAATACTGTACCCAAATTCCAATGGTTTACTTAAATATTAATCATATTGATCTACTGTTTATCTTCGTTAATGAATTCAAAAACTGTTTAACATCTTACACACTAACACACACACACACACACATATATATATATATATTCCTGAAATGATGGATAAATATAATATATATTATATTTGTCCATCATCTCACAGGAAATAAATAAATATAATAATTTTTTGGATTAATTATTATTTTCTCATATAAAATGATTCAACATATTAAGTTTTCTCTAACTTTTTAAAATATATTAACTCGTTCTCAACGAATATTTCGTTATATTAGTACACACTTCCGTTTAATTTTGTCATTAGTCAATTCTAAAATGGTCAACAAAAACAATAAAAAAAACATAAATGTCCTTGTATTTTATTTTTAATTAATTATATTCTATTTTTGCTTAAAAAATATTTTTTAAGGTTAATAACTTTATTTTCATATTTTTTTGACAAATTTAAAAATAAAAAATAAATAAAAATATTTTTTATTTTTTATTTTTAAAAAATAATTTAAGAAGATATATATATATATATATATATATATATATTTGTTCATCATCTCATAGAACATAAGTATAATAATTTTTGTAGGTATTAATGCAGAGTACATATAATTTTGAAATTTTGGAGTATAAAATAATAGATTATTGGGAAAAGTATGTTTTAATACATAATTAATATTTACATCTCTATTTTTTTAAAATCGCATATTTTAATTCTTATAATTTGATTTCATAAATGTTTTGATCCTCCATTTGTTTTTTTTTTTCACTTTTTCTGTTAAATATATATATAAAAAATTAAAATATTCTTCATTTTTCATTAAATTTTTTCTTTTTTTCATAGCAATAAAATTCAACAAAACAAAAAAGCCTAGGTTCGTAGCAATAAAATCAAATTCAACCAACTTATTTAATATTTACAAAAGGAATGAGATAAAAAATATACCCATTAATAAACTTTTCTCCTTTTGCCATTGAAAAAAAAAACCCATAAATTAAAAAAACCATTAAAAAACTTCCTCAAAAGTTTCAAGAAATTATCAAACTCTTTTAATCCATCAAATCTAATCAAAATTATCAAACAAAAAAAACATAAAACCTAAAAATTGAAATTCAATATTGTAAGTTGGTTGAGGAAAGAGGAAACCCATGGAGATGGGTTTGAGATGGACTGAGAATGGATGAAACACATCCATGAAAATTTAAACAAAAAAGAAAAAAAAAAAAGAAGAATATGGAGGAAGAAAGGGGAAAGAGGAATAAAGGGAAAGGGGAAAGATGAAGAAAGGAGAAAGGGAAAGGGAGCGGGTAGGGTATTTTTATATTTTAAATTTTTTTTTTTTATTTTTTTTTTTAATTTTTAAATGGAAAAAGTGAAAAAAATCAGATGGAAGGATCAAAATATTTACGGAATCAAATTATAAGAATTAAAATGTGTAATTTTTAAAAAATAAAAATATTAATATTAATTAAGTTAAATTTTAGGGAGTAAAATGTATTTTTTCTTAGATTATTTATTATAGGGTTAAAAAAATAGAACAAAGTGATGGATTTAGCAAAATAAAATGACATGACGCCATATCTCATCGTGTTTCTTTCAGCATATTTAATTTCAAATATTAAATAGTCAAAGATAATATAGGAATTATTCCTAAAAATTATTCTAATTGTTTTTATAAAACATTTTGACTTTTTTTTTTTTAATTTGATGGAGAGTCACCCAAATCTGCAGGATGACACTATGGGCCATGAATGAAGTGAGAAATTATTCAGTGGATCCGTTAGCACATAAAAATAAGTGATTATTGAAATTTCCATTATATTTTATTAATAATTAGGAAAAAAATAGAGTGGGAATGAGCATATCTGTTCATTATTTTATTGTACATATTATTAAAAATATATATTTTATATATAATTTTATACATAATTAGTTAATTATCAAATATAATACATATTTCAGTTTTACTTCTTAATAATTGAGAAAAAAAAAATATATTTTTTAATCATAGTGTATTTACTAATATGAAATATTTTACATTTTATGAAATACATCATATATTATAAAATACTATTTTTATAAATTAGAGTAAAGTAGGAGTTGGGGTAGTTAAACCATCCAAAAGAAGGATTAGAGATCTCTTGTATATTTCTAACCTCACTCGTTAAATTATTTCATTCATTAATTTATATGCGGCATTTTGAAAAATGAATATGAAAAGTCAAAAAAGATAGAATTTATTAGATGATTTTCCTTTGTGAAATTGAGGGAAAAAAAAATAAAAAATGAAATGAATTTTTTTTTTTCAGTTAAAAAACTCAAGTCAATTTTCCCTTATGTTCACCCTTTAATTGGGGGGTGAAAATCTATTTTATTTTTATGAAAAAATATTATATAAATTATATGTATACACCAAAATAATGAGATAAAATATTTAAAAGAAAAAAAAATATTGATATTTTTTATATATATATCAATACAATGAGATAAGAATATTTAAAAAAAAAATATCGATGTTTTTAATTAAATAAAAATAGACAAAAAACTTAGGAAATGGATACACCTTTAATTTGAAAATGCTCTTGGTAGCGCGAATAAAAAAAATTAGAGATTATATATATACTTTGACAATGATTTTATCTTGAAAGTGGATTGAATTTAAAATAGATGTTATTAAAAATTTTAAGCTGATTTAATCCAACCTATTAATTAATAAAATATTTATAATTTTTTATATAATTTGGACTAATATAACGAAATAGTTAAATCCAATGGAGTTTAGTTTTTTTTTTTTTTAATTAATTAACTTTGATTAGGGAATGAAATTAGTGTTTGAAATATTAACCTAACTAACATTTGCTAGACCATTTGTTTAGTCGCGAAGAATAATTAATATAATGATTGTTGATTTTTTAATCAAAATTATATATTATTTTTAAAAATATAATATTTAAATATGTTTTAATTTATACCTTTAAAAACTAATTCTAACGCTATGTGATGAGAAATAATTATGAAGATATATTTAAGGTTAGGTTTTTTTTCTTTAGACCCAATTTCGGATAAATGAGTGTCATGAAATTAGACTAAGATGATAAATATCTAAAGAGGTCGTAACTTGAGGATATAACTTAAAGATCGAGATGAAAAATGTCTAAAGAGGTCACAACTTGAGGATATAACCTGAAGACCAAGGATCAGAGACATGAAGAACCTTCAAGTTCGAACTTTGTCGAGCTTGAGCTCATTGATCGAGGCTTTTAGCTCAATTCATTGCCTCGCACAAGTAATGCCTCGAGCTACTTTTATAAGACGAGCCTCGCAAGAAGTCAAGCCTTTAGAGGTCGAGCCTCACCAAGATCTTCCAGGAGTTGAAGACGAGCTTTTCCAGCTCAAATATTAGCCGCTCGATAGAGTCTTCCCAGATGAAGAGCTCCAATGAGATCTTCATCATAGAAGAAGGATATTCATATTAGAATAAGATAATGGGAATGATATGTCAAAAAGTTAACCACAAGTACACATATAGTGTCAGAAGACTGATAAAATAGGGATGACTTGTCTTATCAATTTAGACACCTTTCATTTTCACTAAAAAAGGCTACCACCTGTCAATCTATTCTTATCCGTTAACCTAGTTGTACCAATATAAAGAGAAAATTACTCTCATTTTTAGAAAGAATACTATTTTTCTCTCAAGGTTAATCTTCTTCTTTCTTGACAATGCTAAGGGATTAAGTCACTTACTTAGGCATCAGAGAGATTTCACCAAGTTCAGACTTGGCACTTTGGTGCTATTTGTTCACTTGCAAGTCCAAGAAGTTATCCTAGACCCAGGAAAATAAGGAGAGATCCACACACCTCTTTGTCAATCTCTGGATCATTTCAAGATTTATCAAATGGCGCCTTTTGTGAAAATCATTAATTCATTCATTGAATCTCTTTTATATTTTTTTTCTTTCTTTCTTTCTTTAAGGACTATAACACTTATAGCTCCTTTCTTTCTTACATATTTTGGATCTCAAGAAAACCCGTTTATATGAAAACTTGACAAGATCCTTCAGAAAAATGCCTTAAATATGTCTAGTAGATCCATTTTCTTAAAGCCAAGCACCATAAAAGGAAACTTCAACCTAAGAAACCATGTCTCTCTAATAAGATAACACACCCTTCCAAAGGAGTAAGGAGGGCAAAAGAGAGGAAAAATAAGCAGAGGTATCAAAGATCAGAGAGAGAATTAGATGACTAACGAGGTAGTATAAGAAGAGGTGAATATAATAGTAGAGATAGATATGATAAAAGGAAAAGCAAAAGGGAATGGGGAGTCTAGGTGGGGATGAGCCAAAAGGAATGAAGCTTCCTCTGCTATATGAGCTAACAGAGAATGAGAGGAATTGAGTAGACATAGGCCCATAATATTATAGCAAAAATGAAAATGATTCTGGAGGAAATATGGGGGAGACAGAATGAGGAAGGAAGCAAATAAAAGTTGATCTTTAGTTCTCAAATCAACTTTTATCAAGGAAATTCAAGTGCATCGAATACCAAACAATTTTAAATCACCCATGCTAAAAAAAATTAGCAGAACTAAAGGTCTATGTTATGGATTATAAACACGCAATCAAGCTCAAGATAATTAGTATTGTAGTACTGTGTAGGGCCTTTCAAGGAATCCTGGAAGGAGCCGTGACAAGGTGGTTCAATGGCTTGCCAGAGGATAGCATTCACTCTTTCCCGTAACTCGCATAATGGTTCATGAAGAGGTTCACTTCAAGCATCTCAACAGAAAGGAGGATGTAGTTCCTTGAAACAATGACTCAAAAAATGGAGAGCCACTATGAGATTAAGCTAAGTTCAATAGAAACTTTGATAATCATAAGCTTGAATCAAGCCAAAGCAGTCGAAACTCTCCAAAATAGGACCACCCATTGTGATTACTTCAAAGCTCTTTGTAGACTTGCACCTTGAAATTGGAAGATGCGTTAGTCTATGCACAAAAATACATCAAACAAGATGACACCTATGTTTTTAACCAGTTCTCCAAGAAGAGAAGAGAAAAAGTAAGCTAGTGAGATAAAAACAAGCAAAAAGATGAGGAAGATAAAACAACAGATTGTACATTTGATTGTTAAAACTGATTAATATCTTTATTGAAAGATGATTAATACCATAAATCAATTTGCTAGCAATATGCAATCTAAAGACTTTTACCATAGAAAGACATAAAAAGTCATTGTCAAAACAAGGTACCATAAGACATAGTAAACTCTTGATGAATGTTTGTGAGGCAAAAAGTCCTAGTTCAACTAGGCGAAAGTTTAAGAGGTAAAAAGGCCTTATCAAGGTAAGACACTATAAGACCTAATTCAGTTAGGTGAAGGTTCGTGAGGCATAAGCCCTTATCATAATGAGAAACCAAAAGACCTAGTAAACTATAAACGAAAGTTTGCGAGGCAATCCGCTGCAAGAGGGAGAAAGAACTAGTGAACTCGATGAGAAAGATTGCAAGGTAACTTTTTGCAAGAAGGAGAAAGATATAGTGAACTTGTCAAATCCCAAATTAGAGCATGACGGTCCTAGGATGTGGAACCCATCTACACAATCAACACCCTTAGAACCTCCTGTCATCTAACTCATGTATCTCCTGTCTCAATTTCAACACATCATCCATGCATATAAATATATTTTATCTCACCATCCAACTGTTGGATTTGTGCCCTAAAGACCAATCATCAGATGATTGTTTTGGTACATTTTATATCATGATTTATATATTTATGGCTTTCATTATTATGATTATTTGAATAACTGCGTAATATAAATTATTATAATAATGTCCCTAGAATAAGATATTATAAAATCATCTCTAGTCAAGTATTTTTGTGAAATGGGATATCAATAATACGTCAAGACTAGTATGTGTAGTGACTAATGACAATGGTAATGGATATGAGATATCAAGTCAGCACATAACTATGTGTTGGAGAACTATGTACTAGATTGACCCACTATGAGAATACTACATGGATTGTTATATGAGTATCATAAGTATTTCTCATAGTGATAATAATAGTATGATCCTTTGACTTGAGATCATCAAAAATTCCAACATAAGGAGTTGTATATCTTGATACTGTTAAACATCTTCCATAACGAGATTGTAACACCTTAGCCTAAACCCTAATAGGGACCTTTAGGGAAATTATTTTCTTTTCTTTATGATGTATTAATATTATATGTGAATGCATGGAATATATATATATGCATGTTATATGACCTAATTTTTAGGCCTAGAGTT
>CANXYC011581643.1:0-18744 GCA_948193065.1 Aleurites moluccanus
CAACTTTTAAAGAATTTGTAAACAAAATATAGAATAGTTTCCATGGTACTGTATATAGATTTTGGCATGTAGATATAAGGATAAGTTTGCATATATATTATGTTGTTGTAATTGATGTTTGGCTTATCTATATATTGATGAGTTGTATGTTATATATATAGTGAGATTGTTAATGGAGATCCAGAAAGGATCAGTAGTTGGGATGATTGTGGATATTATTGAAGTGTTATTTGTTTGTGTTTGATTGTGGGCATAGTTCTATTTTAGAGGAGATGCTGTCGAATTTTCTTCAGCACTTTTATATTCATTAAGTTGTTTTGTCTGTTGCATGTCATATAGATAGTTCATTGGGGTTCTTCGTGGTATTGGTAGCTTATGCATTACCCATACCCTAGAACCGTTGTGACTCCTGGGATGGATCGTGACACAAAGGAAATCAGTAGGCCAATGGGCATGCCAATGTTGCTGGCGACGACGACATTCAAATGATAGGCCTACGGAAGAAAAATGCAATAGGCTAATGGAAAAATAACTAGGCATTTTGTCAAACACTTGGTGGGCAACATTGAATGGGCAAATTGGCTAGGTTTTGGTGCAAGATTATCAAAGCCCATTCAATCAACAATTAAGCCACACTATCAACAACACAATAAGCAACAAATATACAATTGGAAACAATATTAAATGGATCAAAATGGCTATGAAATACAAAGGGAAAACAAAACAAAATCAAGGCAATGAATAGTAAATGCCATTCGTCCAAAATGTGTTTTTCACAATAGGTTTCCAATTTCAATTCTAAAGCAATAGGCAAAGTAAATGATGCATATAAAACTCACCAAATGCTTCCAATAGCTTAGGAAAATTGATTTCCACCAACTTCCTTCAAAGTAGGCAATATAGGCAACTTGTGTAATCTTTGTGTTCTACACTAAAATAACCACAAAATCATTATCCATTAGCCTTCAATTAACATATTCTAAGCTTAATTAACATTAACTAATACTAATTCAAATAGCTAAAGCAAACAACTTCCATCAGGGTTTGGAATTTAGGGATTTCTATCCAAATGCATCAATTGATGCAATCTAACTTAAAACATATCTAATTCAATGTCTAAATCATTCAAAGAAACCATAAAACTAAACAAAATAATTCCTTACCTCAAGGTGATGACCTAGCCGAAATGCCTTGGAAGAAATTCCTTGGTTTCCTTAAGTTTTTCAAGCAATTCAAGGATGGAGGATGAAAGAACAAAAGTGAATCTTAAGTTTTCTTTAACTTTTCTTAAGAAATTTGGTTGGAAAAATGAAGAATGGAGGAAATTTGGTGATGGGTGGTTCGTCCACCATGGAAGACAAGAAGAAGATGATAGAAAATTGTTTAGGTGTTGCTTTTATATTAAGTCATAATGACAAATTTTATTTTGATCTTTAAACTATCAAATAATCATACTTTGGCCCCAACTTCTTCTGTAATTTATTCTGATAATTCTGTTGAGAATTGAATGTCAAAGTGGGGAATCAAAAGACTTATTTTAATTTATACTTATTTATAAAAATAATTTCAGAGTCATTCTAAAATCCAGACAGACTAATTTCCACTATTCCCTTCGAAGTTTCATTTATTTACGATTTTACCATTGATTACTTTTTTAGTATTCATAAATATTTTCACCTCTTTTTTTTTTTATCAAAATTACACATGCATTTATGTGATCTTTTACTCCCTAATCAGAATAAAAAATTCGACTGTTGTCCGGACTGCTATTTTCTCGGCAGTGTTCCTGACACTAACGATTTCCGGAAAAGTATTTCATTTGCTTTCTAACTGTGTCTCTAAAATTATTTTCCATCATTTCAATGCCTTTAAACCATATACTGATAATTAAATCATGCATATAAGTTAAGATTTCCTATGATATTACAAATATATACTTTCATATAAAAAAAATTAATCAAATAATTCCAACTTCTACAGAATGAGAAATTGAAGAATTAGTGAAGTCTGCTCAAAGTTGTAGATACATCTTAAAGTTTTTTTAAAAATAAAATATGATTTGGAGTTGTATAGCTTAATATATAAAAAAAATGAATTTGTTATCGCTATCAGAAAGTCGCAGCCACGACTAAGCAATCCAATAGCTTAGGTTCAAGGTAAGCTATAAGTAGCGACCGCTACAAAAGAAGTAGCAGCCACTACAGTCAGGTTTTTCTGAAAAAAAATATAGCCGTTAGAAGACCGTAATTCATACTATTCAAGTGAATAACAACTAGTTTTGAGTTGGGTCTATAAATACAAGTTCTTAGGATGTTGCTAACATGAATAACAACATTTATTGAGCTTACATAAATGTAAAACAAATCTCCAACTTTATTTTCTTAGTTATATCATTTATTTATGATTCCTTGAGGTGAATCTACTAAAAAGTTGGGTAGTTTTTCTTCTTCTCTTTCTCAATACTTCTTTGGGTTATCAAGTGAGATTAAAAAGAGAAATAGACTTATTTATGAGCTTTCATTGCTCTCTTTGAGATTAATTGTAAAAGGTTAAGTGTGAGTCTTGTAAAAACACTTTGTAAGGTTTGAGTATTAGCCAAAACACTTAGATTTGATTTTATACCCCACAAAAGGATCAAATAAAGTTTGAGTGTGAGCCAAAACACTTGGGTTTGATTTTGCACCCGCAAAAGGATCAATTAATAGTGAAATACTCAAGTGTGATCTTGAGGAGTAGACGTAATATTGTATTTGATTTTCTCTTCCCTACACTCTTCATATATTATTATTTTATAATTACTTTGCACATATACTTTCCTCATTCATACATACATAAACATTAGTAGTTGAATTGGTTTATATACATTGAAAATTTGCTTCCACTATAATTAGTTTAATTATTTTATTAATGAATTTTAATTTGTGATTATATTTTAAAATTGTCATTCAATATAGTTAATTATATTCAAAACCCTAATGTCATATCCCTACTTCAAGGATGCGACGGTCCTAGGGTACGGGTAGACCTAAGATGGCAAGAAACCCGTAGAACCCACTAACATTATTCAATATAGTCAATTATATTCAAAACCATTTATCGATATTTAATTTTCATTTATTAGTTATTAATCCTATGAAAATTTTGCTAGAGTTTTGTCTATAAATTTAATCTAATTTCCAGTAAGAATAATACCAAATAATATTTTATTAATTTCTCAACCTGCAAGAAACACACTCCCAATTGTTTACCAACTTTATGTTCTCAACTCCAAAATTCAATAATCATACATGACACTTTTAAATTTCTTTCATATTATATCACAATCACTATTTAACAGTATTATTTTCTGTATCACAATCTTTGTCATTATCACTATCATTAACATTATCAGTATCAATCATTAGACATTTTATATTGCATATCTTTTTATCAGTCATTTACAAGCATAACACAATTTAATCACTATATAACAACTGTCACTATTAACTATTCACATAATTCTATATTTATTTTCTTCTATCTAAATATTGTACCATAGAGCTCTAAGAATTTACACATAAGACCTTTAAAGAATAAACTCTACCTCAATGTACTTGACGTTTCAAGTTGGAGAAGGAATTGACTTGGAAACAACCTCCTCTATCTCATTCCTGTAAAATATTAAACCAATATATGATGAGTATAACATACTCAGTGAGTTATATATACATCATGATACATATATGGGTGGGGTAACAGTGAAAAATATAAGATAAATGGTAACAATGAATAAAGAATATCAATAAACATTGTTTCATTGAGAACACAGTTAAATATGTAAAAATGACAAACTAAGGGGGGCATCATTGTATCATTATATCTCTGTATCACTGTATTACTATATCACTGTATGCGTAAGGTGGGTCAGACCTTACGGCTAAGACAAATCCCCTCCCAGCTAGGGTCCTGGATAATTAACCCTGTCCAGAGGGCCACTGTGCACAATGCCGATGGATTTCCCCTCTACCCTATCGGTCGAGTAGTTATGTCAAAAACACATATATGAAATGATGGAAACTATAGATATCATCAATAGAACACTGGTTATACAAAGCGTACAATGGTATTTTAAAAACAATATCATAATCATTTTGGCAATAATTTTCAATGATACTTCAAATATTTACTAGAATCACTTAAGGTCAGTAAACAATACAATTACAGTTCAGTAGTAATGAATCACTTTAGGCTTGGTTCATCATTAGCTATAATAAAGAAACGCTTGGTCATCAAAGAACAATTCTCATTTAAATGCAATGGATCATGTTATGATAAGGAACATGTACAATGATATATAAATAACTCACCTCATTGAGCACTTCACTATTACACTTTTTATTTTCTTTTTTTTTCGGTCCATTACTTTAGCACTCGTAGTACTCTTTATTGTCTTTTACTCATTCTTGACTCTATATATTCAATTAATTCTAATTTAGATACTAACTAACATGAAATTACATTAATTACACTTATATTAAAGAATTTCCTAAAATTCTAAATTTCTGGATTTTGCCTCTATGATTACCCTTATTGGCAGCATGGTTTATGTTTACCACATCATTTCTTACACTTATCCAATTATTTTAATTCTTTTTCCTATTTAAACTTAACATATCCAAAATTCACATTAATCCCATTGCTACACAATTTATAGTGACCTTTTGAAATTAATCCTGTTATCAACACTGCTGCCCTGCAATTTTCACATGATCAGACTCTGTTCTTTTGTCTATAACTCAATCTATACTTATCCAATTATTGAAATTCTAATTTCTAATTAAACTAGACATAACATATTCAAATTTTAGGTCATTTGGATCACTTTACAATTATTAGTGAATTTTCATAATTAACCTACTATTCTAGAATCTCTATCCTGACAAACTCTATTTCCCTATCTAAAATTAATTTCTTGATCATCCAATTATAAAACCCTTTTACAGTAGTTTATTTAACATATAATTGAGCATTTCTCATGTTTACCAAGTTCACTAATTTAGACTCTAAAATCTCTATATCAATAGAATACAGTAACCTTTATTCTGTTTACCAGTCAATTCGGGCAGATGACACTTATAGCTAAATATCTCTTAAATTACAAAGTCAATTGCAAAACCATTTTACAAAAATCTATATAAGACATTAATGAACACTTTTTTATGTTGAACACTTCTTCTAATTCTATCTCTGTCGTTCTGTACAATAAAAATACAGTAGCATTTTTTCTGAAACCCTGATTCCTAGTCAGTCACTATTTTTTCCTAATAACTCTCTTCTCACTTAGAATTTCTTCAATTACTTTTACAGAAATCTAATTAACATATTTATCTACAACTTTTATATTTTAATCATCCTCAAATTCATTCATAAAAATTTCTAAAATTAAAGCTACATTTTACTGTCTAAAATAGATTTCAAAACCCTTGTAAACCCTATTTCATCTTTATTTTTCATAGGTCAATTCAATCAATTCTCTACTTAATTAAACTATAATACTCTTAAATACAATTAAAAGACTAAGTTTAAGAATCATACCTCATATTAAAATACTGAAATTCCATCCTCTTGCCCTTCCAAATTATTTGAATATCAATTTTCCATTTATTTTCCCCTTTGATCTTTTTCCCCTCATCAATTTCCCATCTAACTTTGGTTTTGGTTTCTATGGAAGGGATGAAAATTATTTTTGGTTGTTCTTCCTTCTCATAGTTGGGACAAAAGGATGTAAATGGCCATCCACCACCTTCCTTTTATGGACTAATTTTACAAAGAAATCTTGAAAATTGGAGAGATTTATAGAAAATTCTAGAAAATGGATGATTTGTCACTTTACATAAATAGAAGGACTAATATAGAATTCTCCATAATATTCATGTGGATGGCCACCCTTGTTTCCCATTAAATAATTTTACTTGTGGTCCCCACATCTTTTAATAATTGCAATTTGGCCCATAATTTTTCTTATTTGAAATTTTACCTCAAAACGTTCTGTAATTTATTCTGTTCATTCTGTTGAGAATCAAAATTTACTATGGGGAAATGAAACAAATTATTTTGGTTTGTTCTATTATTTAAAATTACTCTGGATTCAATTTTGTAACCTAGACAGTTCATTTCCGAAAATGCCCCTGGAGTTGCTCTTATTTACGGTTTTACCAATTTCACTCAATTCTATTTTTTACTCACTCAATATTTATTTAATTTTAGGTGTGTGAAGAAAAATTAGACAAAATATTGCTTTAGAATTTATTAAAAATCGAACATCGAAGGGTGTTCAAACCTATAGTCATTAGGTCTCGATTATTCTAGACTTAGTATCGACTTCTTTAACTTTGGTCTCAGTTTACTTTTTTTTTTTTTTTACCTATACTTCAAATACTATGTATCCATTTACCTTCCTAATCTCATATAAATTCTCAAATTATTTTTTCTTAATACTATAGGGTCCAACTTTAGGTATCCACAATAAATTTTAAATAAAGAACTCTTTTAAAAACATAATAAAAATCCACTACTATTAACACTGTTTATTTCGTTCTTAAAATTCTTTTGTGAAAATTGTCCTTGAATTTTTCTTTGTATTTTTTATTATCTATTTTAGCCTATTTATTCTTAAATTAATATTATTTTTATCACTATGATTCTCTATATTTATACTGTTTGCTGTACCACAGTATCAGGCATTACACCTAAACACTCTAATAAAGGTTTTGTGAGTTGTCACAAGAAAATTAAAGAATAATTAAAGAAAAAGAGCCAAAGAAATCAGTGACCCGATACAGAAAGAAGGAGTGAGCAATTAATTGTGCGAGCAAAGTGAGCAAAGAGTGAAAGTGAGCAATTAATGAATGTGAGTAATATTGAGAATTAAAGAAAAAAAATAAAAATAACAAAAATAGCACAAGTAGCAAATGCAATTTAAGATTTGAAGTGATATATATGAATGGAGTTTAGGGTCATTAACTTTTCTAATTAGGTTTAGCATGTCATAGATTTATATCTAACTATTAAAAATTTAATCTAAATTGTCAAATTAAAAGACTACGTCCCCGATTTATTAGTTTCTTTCTTGATTTAAATTTATACCCTAAGTTTTCTTGGATAAAAATTGGTATATGAATGGTCATCAATTATTCATAATTTTAATTAAGCTCAAACTAATAAATTGATTAAATTCAAGATATCAAGATATAAATACTAACATGCATATCTAATTAGTTCCATTAAATCTCCTAGACAAATGATAATTTAGTTCATACTTGAATCAAAATCCATAAACATATTAATAAATTCAATCATATTCATCATGATCAAATAAATACAATTAAATAAATCATGAGTTTAAGCGAAAATAATTCTTATTTCAAAGTTGACCAATTCCAAATTGAGACTCGCGATCATGACACACCAATTCGAAATTAATCAAAATATATAAACTAAATAATGGAAAATAATTGTAATTGATCATTGCAATTTTACATAATGAAGAATGAAGCTACCACTAAGTATGATCGTCTAAAATAATAAAGAATACAAAGAAATAAAAACCCTAAATTAAACTATTATTCTTGGCTTAAAATAAAAATAAAACATAAAAGAAAAATAAGAGAAGATGTTCGGAGATAGATGATCAAAGGAAAATGTTGGCCTTTAAACTTATGTGCACTTGTTCTTTAATTGGCAAGAAAACCAAATTCCTTATATTGTTCCTTTGTTTCCTTAATTTATTGGCCAATTTACACCCACATTATTCTTTTATAATTGTTTCATCGTTTCCTTTTATTTGAATTTAAATTTCAAATAATTTATGCACCATTTTTATGAGAAAAATTATTTCCATATAAGTTTATATGGACGTGAAAGGAAATGTGCAGAGCTTGGATGCTTGGTCGGGCTTGTTGAATATGCAAGGGCACGTTGGAAAATGGGCTTCAAAACTTGAAATGGGCAGCATGGGCATGAATAGGGCCACAAGCCCTATGATTGGACTTGATCAAGCCCACACAGTCTTGTTGTTCTTACAGGCTCGTGTGAGACATTAGATAACAATCCCACACAGGCTTGTGCCAACAACAAGGTCATGTTGGGCATAGGTTTCTCACGGGCTTGTCTAATGGCCCAAATTTAAGGCATTTTTGACCTGGGTTTTAATCCGAGCTCATTCCTCCTGCAATATCTTAAAAAAAACCTGAAAATAGGATTAAAAAAAACTTGGGCCAGTTTTTTAGTAACAATTTATTAAAAATATTACTTAATAACAATAAAAACTAAATAAAAATTCTATTAATATTATTAAAATATATAGAAAAATAGTGACAAAAATGTGTTAATCAATTCCCCACATTTAAGCCATTACTTGTTCTCAAGCAAAATAAAATAAAAGACATACCTAATTTTAAAATAATTCAAGAATTAAGAATACAATACAAGTAAAATATCAAGTATTCAATATAATTATATATTAATAATTCATACCCCTAAAAATATACATAAAAAACATTAAAAATTGAAATCTACCCCATTGATAAAATATCTCTGTTATATCAACACATAAATAAATAAAAGGAATCAAGTAAGATAGCAAATGGTCAATAGAAATAATAAACTTTAATTACATGCTCAACATGCTCAATAGGTTTGCATTAATGAATCAATGGGTCAATAAACGAGTGGAATAAGCATTAGAACATAGGTCAAATGCCATTAGATTAAAATATGGTTTAGGTACTTAAGGTGCCAATGGTGCACATTTGCACTGATGAGATGGATACCCATCAACGCTGGTGAAACTGATAGCAATTGGAAAGCTTGAAATAATTGTAAATAGTATTTTGTCAAATACTTGGTGTGCATCACTTTGATATCAAAATGGAAAGGTTTAAGGGCAATATCAATTAAGCCAATGTTTCATATATCAAGGTCACAATGCACAACACAAACGAAATTTCAAATCAAATAATAAACCAAGAAAGATAGCTCAAAATATGGCTTGAAAAACAAATAAAACAAAAAGGAAATGGAGCATGGTAGGTTTGGCCAACACTAGGATTTCTCAAAATAAATTTCATAATTCAAGAAAAGTGTTTTGGCGTGCATAATAATATATATAAAAATCACTTTGATAGTTGGGTTGATAAAAAACTCTATAGAACTCCAACTTTGTCACATAAGGCAAAATTCCTCTTCACTTGATTCTTTTGTTTCTACATCAATTATTTCATTTGTTTTAAGTTTAATTTGATGCAAATAAACTTATTCTAACATAAAATTGAATTAAACAATTCAAATGGAAGAATTAGCCTTTGGCATTTTCAAATTAAATTAGGGTTTCTGTCATTTTCAATCTATATATGCAACTATTCATCTAATTTACTATATATACTACTTATATAGATGAAAAAGAAAAAGAAATTTACATTTTACCTAATTCCTTTGGTGGAGCCAAAACCTTAGCTTAGAGTTCTTCAAGTTTTTCCTTTATTTTCTTTGATAGAATTGATGCGTGATAGGTAGAGTAAGTTTGGTTAGATGTTTTGGTAGAATTTTCCTTACGATTTCTTTGTAATCTTTGGATGAAATTTAAGAGGAAATGGAAGGAGTGAATTGGTCAAGAAGAAGAAAAGGAGGAGAAGAAGAAAATGTAAAAGGAAAAAATGAATTAGGTGTCTTTATATACTAAATGAACTTTAGGTAATTAGAAATTCACCCCAACACTTTAGGTATTCATACTTTGGCTCTTTAACTTATAACTATTTATCTTTTTGTCCCACTTTAAATCTAACACAATATTTCCTATACTTCTCCAACTTATGATTCTAATGATGCATTTAAATATATTCACTTCCGAGCTCATTTATAAGTTAGAGCAACGAGGTGTCTGCTTCCCTATCGATGTCGGTTCTATGTAACTTGTCTAATCATGCATATATGATGTTTCTATGATTAAATGGAATATTTCTAGGGTATTACACTCTACTCCCTTCAATAAAATTTGTCCTTGAATTTTAACTATATGTATATCTCTAATGAAACAGTGATGGATATTTAGCTCGCATATCTTGCTCACTCTCCCATGTACATTCTTCCATTGTCTGATTCTTCCATAATACTTTAAACATCAAAATCTCTTTGTTTCACAATTGTCAAACTTGACGATCCATTATCTTAATAGGCATCTCTTCGTAGGTCAAGTCTTCATTTTTCTTAATGGCCTATGGTTCAAAAATGTGTGATGGATCTAATACATATTTACGGAGCATGGAAACATGGAATATTGGATGCTCATGGCTCAAGCTAGGTGGTACTGCTAAATGGTAGGACACATTGCCAACTTTCTTCAGTATCTCCAATGGCCCGACATATCTTGTTGGTAGTTTTTCCTTTTTGTCAAATCTCATTACACTCTTTATAGGTGAGATCTTAAGGAATACATGATCACCTACAGCAAAATATACATCTTTCCTTTTTCAGGTCAGCATAACTCTTTTGTCGGTTGAAGACTATTTTCTGTCACGTCCCGATTTCAGAATATGACGGTCCTAGGATGCATGAGATGATAGAGGTGACTGACATCCGTAGAACTCAGTATCAAAATCTATAATTATTTACTATCATATCATTAACCAAATAATTATTTAATATCCATTTTGTTACTATGTAGTCTGTCTATCTATAATTTATTTTGCTATTGGCTATAAACATCATCATCATATGCCATATAAATATTTAAACTCCATATTATGCCATACATACATAAATTTCAGACTAACTATGCCATTAATACAAATCCATGGAGCAGCTAGAAATGTAAACAAAATATAGTGTCAAAATAATTACACTGTTACTACAGACACAATAGGAATCCACAGGGAATCAACAGACAGGATTCTGCCCCCTACTCAACACCTGTAAAAGGGTAAACAACTGAAGGAATGAGTATTAAGTACTCAGCGAATCTAATATACATCACTTAAGGAATAAAGGAAGGGAAATCCATAGATAATAGGTAAATAATGAATGAAATAAAAAGGTTGCACACCAATTACAAAATAAAGAAATAGGTTACAGAATCAATAATCTTGAATCACAAAAAATAGGCCAACAAAACTCATATCATGTAGATAAGACAGATGGTGAGCCATGAACACGTATATCATATATCAATCTCATATCAAAGTACATAAGACTAATCAGGTCTTATGGCTAGAACCGTTAACCCTTCCCAGTTAGGGTACCATGTAAATAAATATGCACATTGCTGATGGTATTTACCCGCTGCCTAGTCGGTGAGGAAGCTCTATCAAATTACATCATATTCAATATAGGTATGGAACAAGTCAATAGGAAACAATAAGAAGCAATAAGATTATCAATAAAAAATAGCTTTCCAATGAATCAATCGATACTGTAATTCATCAATGTATAAGCAATGGAAGATACATAAATAATAGCAATAGGTATAACAATTAACATTGGGTTGGAAAACAAGTTGGACATTCAAGGTCAAAAGGTTGGCTCAATTGGCTAGCTAATATCGCTGGCGACAATGGCATTCAAATGGTAGGCCTACGGATGAAACAAGTGATAAGTCTATGGCAAATGAACTAAGCATTTTGTTAAATACTTGGTGTGCAATATTCAATAGACAATTTGGTTAGGTTATGGTGCAACATTGACATTTTTCATATAATCAACAACAAGCTCACAATTAAGGCTAAACAATAGGCATTGAATATCTAACAATAAACATCATTCAATAAATCAAATTGGCAAGTGAAACATGAAGAAAACCAAACAAAATATGAAGGAGTGAATAGTGCAAGTAGGTTCGGCCAAACATGGTTTTTCAAATGAGGATTCCAATCATCAAATCAATGCTATAGACATGTTAAATGATGCATATTAAACTCACCTCACACATCTAATTGGCTTGCAAAATTGATTTTCCACCAAAATCATCAAAGGAGGCAAAATGTGCAATCTTCCAAATCTTGATGTTCTAAACCAAATCAATTACAAAATTAACTTCCATTAGCCTCCAATTAACATAATCTAAGCTAATTAAACATTAAGCAACATCAATTTAAGGTTTGACATCAAACAACTTCAATTTAGGGTTTCAAATTAGGGATTTTCTATCAAATACATCAATTGATGGAATTAAGCACTAAACCCATCTAAATTAATGTCTAACACACCTAAATCATCTATTTAATCAAAGAAATCACTTTGTTACCTTGGATGGAAGACCTATAAAATCCTTCTTCAAGTTTGTTCTCTATTTCCTTTGAGTTTCCAAGTAAAATTTGTATGTAAAAGAAAAAAAAATCAAAGGTTGGTTTCTAGTTTTCTTTAAGTTTTCCTTAAGAAAATTGCTTGAAAATGGAGGGAGAATTGCCAAACATGGTTCGCCCAAGGAAGAAGGAAGAGAAGAAAATAAGCAAAAATTTCCTAAGGCATGCTTATATAGTAAGAAAAATTAGAAAATTATATTTTGGTCCTTAAACTATCCAATAATTAGACTTTGACCCCACTTCCTTCTGTAATTAATTCTGTCTATTCTGTTGAGAATTAGATTTCAAAGTGGGAATTGAAATGACTTATTTTTATATTTAGTTTATCATTATATAAGTTTCAGAGCCATTCTGGATAGTGAACATTGGGTTTGCCAAAATGCTCTTGAAGTTCCACTTATTTATGGTTTTGCCATTATGTTGATTTTTCAACATATTTAGTACTTTTCCATACTTTCTTCATATAATTATCTATAGTTATTTTTAATCTCTCATTAGCCATAATACTAAGAAAAATTAACTTAAATTGATTACTGTAAAAATTTCCCAAAATTTCTTAATTATGTCGGTGTTCTCGGCCTGATAACTAGTTATATTACTGTGTACTTATAGCAATATTCTAGGGTATTACATTCTATCCTCCTTCAAATAAATTTGTCCTCAAATTTAAAATAAAACATACCTCAATGCTGTAATAGGAATAGATACTTGGTCTTCATATCCTACTCGCTTTTCCAGGAACACTCTTCTATAGACTGATTCCTCCACAGTACTTTGACCATCGATATCTCCTTATTCAGTAACTGCCTGACTCGTCGATCAACAATCTCTACTGGTAACTCCTCATATGACAAGTCTTCTTCTATCTCCAAATCTTGCAACTCAAGTACATGTGACGGATCTGGCATGTACTTTCATAGCATCGAAATATGGAACACCGGGTGCACAAGACTTAGATTTGGGTGGAAGAGCTAATCTGTAAGCAACATTATCGATCTTTTCTAATATTTCAAATGGCCCAATGTATCTTGGTGACAACTTACCCTTCTTCCCAAATCTCATAACATCTTTCATAGGTGAAATTTTAAGGAATATATGGTCACCACTAGCAAAGTGCATATCCTTCCACTTCGGATCGACATAACTCTTTTGTCTACTGAAGGCTATCTTCTTTCTCTCTCTAATGATAGACACTTTTTCCATTATTTCTTTTATCAATTCTGGGCCCTCCAATTGTTTCTCACCTGGTTTCACACAATATATAGGGGATAACACTTCCTACCATACAGTGCCTCTTAAGGAGCCATCCCGATCAATGAATGGTAACTGTTGTTGTAGGAAAACTCAATCAATGGAAGATACTGATCCTAGTTACCCTTAAAATCCAGAACACATAACCTTAGCATATCTTCCAGTGTCTAGATAGTCCTCTCTGATTGTCCATTAGTTTGTGGATGGAATGTTGTGCTAAATCGAAGCTGTGTACCCATAACCTCCTGAAATTTTTGCTAGAACCGAGAAGTGAACTGTGTCCCTCTATCAGATATTATCACCAATGGCACTCTATGAAGTCGAACAATCTTATCAACATACAGTTGTGCATATTGAGTTGCAAAATAACTAGTCTTCACTTCCAGAAAGTGAGCAGATTTAGTCAATCTATCTATAAGAACCCAAATAAAGTCATAACCTCGTATAGTCCTCGGTAACCCAACCATGAAATCCATAGTAACCTGCTCCCATTTCCACTCTGGCAACTCTATCTCTTGAAGTAAACCAGATGACTTCTGGTGCTCAAACTTAACCTGCTGACAGGCTAAGTATGTGGACATAAATTTAGCCATATCTCTCTTCATATTGGGCCCCCAATAGAAATATCTCAGATTATGGTACATCTTTATGATTGCAGGATGTACATTGTAAGAATAATAATGAGCCTCTCTCATTATCTGATCCTCGAGACTATCAAAGTTGGGTACACATAACCGTTTCCCACACTTCAATGTACCATCCTCTACTGTGAACTCTGGAGCTTTACCATTCTGAACATCTTCCTTTAACTTCTGAAGGTATAGATCTCTATCCTGTGCCACCTAATATCATTAATCAATAGTGGCTTAACCCGAAATTGGGCTATCAGAACCTGGTTACGATCTTGGGATCCCAATTCCAACTCTACACCCATGTCAACTAACTCATTCATCTCACAGATTAAAGGCCTTATGTATACTGAAATGTGAGCTAAACTGCCCATAGATTTCTGGCTCAGTGCATTTGCTACTACATTAGCCTTACTCGGATAGTAAAGAATTTCACAGTCATAATCCTTAAGCAATTCAACCCATCTTCGTTGTCGGAGATTCATATCCTTTTGTTACAGAATATACTGCAAACTCTTATGATCAATGTAGATTTCACATTTAGACCCATACATATAATATCTCCAAATCTTTAGTGGAAACACCACGGTTGCCATCTCCAAATCATGAGTCAGATAATTTATTTCATGCTTCTTTAATTGTTTAGAAGCATAAGCAATCACCCTTCTATTTTGCATAAGGACACACCCCAATCAGACTCTGGAGGCATCGCAATACACTATGAATTTATCATCTTTTGTTGGCAAAGCTAATACTGGAGCACTTGTGAGACAAGTCTTCAATGTCTGGAAACTGCTCTCACATTCATCTGTCCATAGAAATTTCTCCTACTTCCTGGTTAACTTAGTCAACGGAGAAACAATCTTGGAGAAATCCTTCACAAATCATCTGTAATAACTAGCCATGTCAAGGTAATTGCGGATCTTTGAAACACTGGTAGGTCGGGGCCAACTAGCAACTGCTTCAACCTTTTGAGGATCAACTTTGTACCATTTTCACATACCATATGGCCTAGAAAACATACTTCAGTCAATCAGAACTGACATTTAGACAATTTAGCAAATAATTGATTCTCTCGAAGTGTATGTAGTATAATTCTCAGATGCTCTGTATGTTCCTCCTCACTCCTAGAATAAATAAGAATGTCATCAATAAACACTATGACAAACTTATCCAAGTATGGCTTGAATACCCTGTTCATTGGATTTATAAAAGCAGCCGGTGTATTAGTCAACCCAAATGGCAACACCAATAACTTATAATGTTCATACCGAGTTTTGAAAGCAGTCTTGGGTACATCTTCTTTCTTAATTCTCAACTGATGATACCTATATCGCAAATCAATCTTTGAGAAATGACTGGCACCTTGCAACTGATCAAACATATTATCAATCCGTGGCAGTGGATATTTGTTCTTCACAGTCACTTTATTCAACTGCCGGTAATCTATACACATCCTTAGCAAACCATCCTTTTTTTTCATAAATAGTACCTGAGCACCCTACGAAGAATTGCTCATTCTGATAAATCCTTTATCCAACGATTCTTACAGTTGCACCTTCAACTGTTTCAATTTTGTAGGTGCCATTCTGTAAGGTGGAATGGATATAGGATCTGTACCTTGATACACATCAATCTTAAATTCTATTTCCTTGTCCGAGCGTAGTCTTGGCAAATCAGGAAAGACATAAGGGAATTCTCTGACCACAGGTATTTGATCAACCCCTGTTGAAGTCTTATGCATATCAACCACATAAGCTAGGAATGCTGAACAACCCTTCATTATCATCTTCCTAGCCTGGATAGTATAAATAAAACTGATTCCAGATTCATATTTGTCACCCTGGAATTCAAATTTTGGTTGCCCCTCTGGATGGAATATGATCTTCTTCTCATAACAGTCAATAACTATACGATGTGTAGTTAGCCAATCTATACCAAGTATCACATCAAACTCTAACACATGTAGTTCTATCAAGTTAGCTCGCAAGACATTATCATCAATTTCTACCACATAACCCGGATAAAAAATATTTCACTTCTATACTCTCTCTCATAGGTGTGGTTATTTCTAAAGGTATACTCAACAACTATCTCTCCTTATTCAACTTAGGTGCAAATGGCGGTGAAATAAAGGAACGTGTAGCACCCAAATCAAATAATGCGTATGCCAATTCATTCTGAACAAGGATCATACATGTGACTGCATTATCAGCTCTCTGTGCCTCCTAGGTATTAATAGCAAAAACTTGCCCCTGACCTCTGTCTGCTGGGGCCTGATTGCTGCTAGGTGCCTGACCTCTACCTCTGCACCTAACTGGAGCCTCTCTAGTAACATTCTGGCTCATCTGTGCTACTGGTTGGGATACAGTAGCAGATGGTTGTTGTTCACCCCATATAGGACATCTATTAATGAAGTGCTTATACTGCCCACATTTCAAACAGGCACCTGTTTGTCGACGACATTCCCTTGCGTACCTTCTACCACAGAAACTGCAAATAGGCATATTAGGCATTTGAGTAGCAGGTCTAGAGGAACCCTGTGAATAAGCAGGAGCTGAATGCACTGGAGGCCCCTACTCTGAGTCCTCCTCCTCCAACTGCCTGATGGAGGTCTCTGATCAAATAGGGGCACTGGCTCTGTCTGTCTAGGTTAGGAGCTGCTCTTACCTCTTCTATTCTATGTACCAGGTCTTCCTTTCCTCTTATGATCTCTCTTAGCTCTCTCTGACTTGTATTTCTCTTTCATCTAATTGGCTTTGTCAATAATAATAGTCAGAGATGTAAATTCAGTAGCAAGCAGGGCATTATGCAGTGAGACATGTAATCCCCTCATGAATTTGCTGATCAAATCTGCCACTGTAGGAGCAATTCAAGTAGCATATCTACTCAACCTAATGGACTCATCTGCATACTCCTCAACAGTCCTATTACCTTGCTCCAATTGCTCAAATTGTATCAGATTTTTAGTCCTCGCCCTTTTTGTCAAGAACTCATCTATAAGCCCCTGTCTGAACTCTGCCCAGGTAGGAGGACGATCACCATATAATATGGGCTCTATATGTCAAGAAAACCAAGTCCAAACTTTCCCCTTCGGTAACAATCCAACCAACTCTTCTGCTCTATCATTTGAACACGATAGCCTTCTAACTACCTTCTCAATTTGCTCTAAAAAGTCAATAGGCTCCTCGCCTCTGTCACCCTGAAACTTAAGCAGATTTAGCTTAAGAAAATTAAACATGGTAACTTCGCCCTCATTAATAACTTGACGGCCTCTCTGTACTGCAGGCACATCAGGAACCATTGCTAGCTGTACAGGAGCTGGAGCAGGAGCAGCTGGTGCAACAGGAGGTGGCACTGCTGCTGGTACAGGTGGCGGTATATTCTATCATTCTCGCCTCAATTCTTGTAATTCCTGACGTAAATCCATCATCCCTTGCATCATTTCCATCCTCTAGGGTCATCACTCATCCCAATCTCTTTTGTCTTCTGTCGAGATCTAGGAGGGTCCTCTATCATTTCTCTGACTAGAGACTCATTAGAGGCTACCTCTGCCTCTCTGGTATCTTTGTCGTCTGTAGTGCAATTCCTTTGTCTGTCAGATATTTTTGTCACTATAAAAAATAAAAGCAACAAATTCAGAACGATACAGATACACATAATATACTAATATACTTGAAGAATACAATAAAAGACGAAACATGAATTCTTATGCTTAATAGTTTACTTAAGTCTATTAACACTGTATCTAGTTACTACTCATATACATCTATGCTCTGATACCACCTCTGTCACGTCCCGATTTCGGAACATGATAATCCTAGGATACAGGAGATGTTAGAGGCGACCGACACCCGTAGAACCCAGTATTAAAATCTATAATCATTTACTATCATATCATTAAACAAATAATTATTTAATATCCATTATGTTACTCTGTTACTCTGTAGTCTATCTGTCTGTAATTTGTTCTGCTATTGGCTATAAACATCATCTTCATATACCATATAAATATTTAAACTCCATATTATGCCATACATACATAAATTTCAGATAAACTATGCCATTAATACAAATCCATGGAGTAGCTAGAAATGTATACAAAATACAGTGTCAAAATAATTACATTGTTACTACAGACACAATGGGAATCCATAGGGAATCAATAGATAGGATTTGCCTCCTACTCTGTACCTATAAAAGGAGAAACAACTGAAGGAATGTGTATTAAATACTCAGTGAATCTAATATGCATCACTTAAGGAATATAGGATGGAAAATCCATAAATAACATGTAAATAATTAATGAAATAAAAAGGTTACACACTAATTACAAAATAAAGAAATAGGTTACAAAATCAACAATCTGGAATCAGAAAAAATAGGCCAACAAAGGTGTAACACCTCAGCTTAGCCTGAACCAAATCCATATAGAGATCTTCGGGGGGAGATTTTTAATTTCTTTATATTGTTATGCTTATATATATTTATGCATGAAATTGGTATTTATGCATGTTATTTGAATTAGTTCT
>CANXYC011581697.1:0-10139 GCA_948193065.1 Aleurites moluccanus
TTTATCCTTGCTTGTATATTGTATCTTGCAATGCCTTTGATTCAAATACTATTTGATTTGAAAGATATTGAGTTTATTGACAGTGATGATACCATTATTGTATAATGGTGTCTATTGATATGATATTCATTTATATTGACCAAATATAGTTTGACAGAGCTGTCGCACCAACAGGGTAGTAGGTACATATTATCGGCAATATGCAGATTGATATTGATGCCCTAGCTGGGAAGGGTTATTGGTCCCAGCCATAGGACCTGATCAATCTTATGCCTACTTGATATGTGATCGACTGTGTGATTACATATAGTCTATGTGTTTCAGGACCCTATATCTGTCTTACCATATGATTCCATGACTTGATATGACCATTGATAATCCTATTGATTTCTGATATTGATTCTGTAAACCAACAAGATTGACACTGTCCCATTGTTCCTTTATATATATATATATATATATATATATATATATATATATATATATATATATATATATATATATATCATTTTTCTATCTCATTTGCTTTATGATGCATATAGATTCACTGAGTATCTTATATACTCACCTTTTCCTTGTTTACCCATTTCAGGAGAAGAGTAGATTGCAGAATCCCATCGTATGTCATCTAGTGGATTTCTGCTCACATTTGATATATGTAATTATTTTTGAATTCTGTATTTTGGTGTTCATAATCTAGCTGCTCCATGGGGTATGTATGGGTTAGCTAGGAAATGAACATGTATATATGTTGATGATGTTATTATGAGATATTTGATGACATATGATGAGTATATGGTATGTTATTATAACTGTTACAGCTAATTGCAGAAATTTACAGACTAAACTACAAAATAACAGAATGGATGATAACTAACTAAAATAGATATTATATTATGGTTTATAAATTGTACATATGATACTGGATTCTACGGGTGCCGGTCGCCATTGGCATCTCTCATACCCTAGGACCATCGCGATCCAGAAACGGGTCGTGACATAGGCATACAATGGCAAGCCAATAGGTTAGGTTAGGGAGTAAATTTGACTTGCCCAACTCAACCAAAAATAAGCCACATTTGCAATTATACAATAGGCATCAAAGAAACAATATTAAACAGCATCAAATGGGATCAATTTGGCTACGGAAAACAAGGCAAAAATCAAGCAAAATATAAGGCAATAAATAGTGAATTGCATTTGGCCACAATTGAATTTTCATGCAAGGTTTCCAATTTCAATTTTAACATAATAGACATGTTAAAGGATGCATATAAGACTCACCTAAACTTCTAAATAATTTTGGAAAATTGAATTTCCCCACAAACCACCAATGAAGCCTATAGGCACAACCTTGCCAATTCTTGAATTCTACATCAAACCATTCATCAATTAGTTACCTATTAACCTCCAATTGACATATTCTAACATCAATTCACACTAACTAACACTAATTCAAATAGCTAAGACTTACAACTTCCATTAGGTTAGGGGAATTTAGGAATTCCTATCAATTTGCATCAATTGATGCAATTAACCTTAAAACCCATCAAATTCAAATCCTAAATCATCTAAATGAATAATAAAATCAAACAAATAAATTGGTTACCTCAAATGGAGTATAGGGCTGAAATCTTTATGAGAAAAATCCTTGAATTCCTTTAGCTTTCCAAGCAATCTAAGGATGAAGATAGATAAAACTAGATGAATAAGCAAGTTTTCTATCAATTTACTTAAGAAATTTTGTGAGAATGAAGAAGAAAATGGAGGAAGAATGGAGGGATAGAGGTTCGACCACATATGAGAACAAGAAGAAGATGATAGCTTTTGTTCTAAGTGTGAAATATACTAAAATCAATTTGGCAAATTACAACTTAATCCCCGAACTTCCATTAGTTACACTTTGATCCTAAATTCTTCTGTAATTTATTCTGTCAATTTTGTCAGGATTTGGAATTCAAAATGGGGAGTCAATAAGCTTATTTTAATTTATACTTATTTATAAAAATGGTTTCAAAGTCATTTTGTAACTCCGACGGACCCATTTCCACTATTCACCTTAAAGTTTCTTTTATTTACAATTTTGCCATTGGTTACTTTTTCAGTGTTTCTAAATGATTTTCACTTCTTTATTTTTACCAAAATTACACATGCTTTATAGTGATCTTTTACCCCCAGGTCAATTTCAGAAATTCTTCTGTTGATAGGATTGCTAATTTCTCGGCAGTGTTCCCGACACCGCCGTTTTCCGGAAAAGTAACTAGTTCGCTTTCTAACTGTGTCTCTAAAATTATTTCCCATCATTTCAAGATTTATGAACCACATACTGAGAACTAAATCATGCATATAGGTTATAACTTTCTAGGGTATTATAAAAACAATGATGAAGTGTTACATTTGTGGTAATTTGGGCCATTTTGCTTGTGAGTGTACCAAGCCTAAAAAGGTAACACAAATTCCTACTTCTTATATTATAGCTTTTGTTTCTAGTATAGTGTAATTGTCAGATTCTAATCCTTCATGGATTTTAGACTCAGGATCCATATACCATATAACTAGAGATAGAAAATAGTGCGTTGAATATCGTCAGGTTTCTACTGGTATGCTTTGGATATATGTAGGGAATAATACTGAAAATTAAAGTAAAGGTGTTGTCACTTGTAAATTGCTTTTGCATTGTGGTTGTACTCTTCTCCTACATGATCTTTTGTACGCTCTAGAAATTTGATGGAATCTTGTTTATGTTGTCTCTTTGATGCTTTTGGGATATGATATGCACTTCTTAAGTGCTACTTGTAAATTATATTATGGTATTGTGTATAATAGTTGTGCATATATAAATGATGGATTTCTTTTTTTTAGATATTAATATTGAGACATGTTGTTTTTCAATATCTCATTCTAGTAATATTAACGAAAATATATAGATATTTGGCATGTTAGACTTGGTCAAATTGCACAAGATATAATGAACATACTAGCTTGAGAAAGTCTATTAGGTCCATTGACTAGAATTGATTTACCCAATTGTAAACATTTTTTAGCTAGAAAAATAATTAGAAAACCATTTAGAAAGGCTAAAAGAGCTAAAAATCAATTGTAACATATACATTTTGAAATTTATGGTCCATGATAGTAAGAACAAGACATGACACCTCGTACTTTATTACCTTTATCAATGACTTCACTCATTTTGGTCATGCCTATCTGATTTCTCATAAATTTGAGGTTTTTGAGTATTTCAGACTTTATATGAATCAGGTAAAGAATCAATTAGAAAGGAAAATATAAACCCTGATAGAGGAAGAGGTTATCTGTTAGAATAGTTCATGGAATTGTGCAATGATAAAGGCATAGGAAGGCAGTTGACAATACTTAGAACTCCATTGTGAAAAGAAGAAATAGAACTTTTCTAGATATAGTTAGGTCTATGATAGCACAAGTAAATCTGCCAATTTCATGTTGAGAAAAATGCTTTATTAACAACTACATATATTTTTAACCATGACCCTTCTAAATCAGTTTCTTTCAAAGGTTGCCATCCTGACTTTAGTTCATTAACACTATGAGAATATGCAACCTATGTTCATGACCCTTTTAACATGGAAAATTGGGTCCAAGAGAAAATAAATGTATCTTTAAAAGATATTATAAATGTTTTTGATTGAATTGGCAGGTGGAACTATAACTACATGTGCATCATAATATGTCATATTTTTTAGAATGTATTCTATAGTAGATGAGAAATAAATAAGGATAAAATTCTTTATGAATTAGAAGATCCTGATTTTGGTTGTATACAAGATCTGGAAGTGTAGTAAACTATATCTGGACCTACTGAGGAATTTAAGAGAGATGATGTTTCTGGTGAATTGTTTTCACGAGAAACACAATTGTTCAGGAGCTAGCAAAAAGTATTCCATACTGATGTTTTGAAATAAAGGATAAAACTTTGATTGTTACACCAGAAAATGATAAACCTCAAACTGTCATAGAGACTCTTTCTTCTTTTGAACGGGATAAATAAAGAAAAGCAATGGAACAAGAAATGAAATCCATGAAAGAAATCAAGTATGGGAACTTATTGATCTATCATCAGGGTGTAAATCAATTGGAAACAAATGGATTTTAAAGACTAAAAGCAAGGTAGATGGATCCATTAAAAGATATAAAACTCGACCAGTGGCAAAAGGTTATACCCAACAAGAAGCTTTGGATTATGAAGAAACTACTTTTCCAGTAGTGAGGTTTACATTAATTCTCCTTATCTTGGCCATATTAGCTCATTTGGATTTAGAATTACACTAAATGTACATTAAGATTGTTTTTCTTAATAGTGAATTAGATGAAGAAATCAATATGGAACAACTTATAGTTTTTATTGTTAAAGACCAAGAACAAAAGGTTTATAAATTGTAGAAATCAATTTACATTTTTAAACAATCATCTAGATAGTGGCATTTGAGATTTCATAATGTCATGATCTTTTTTTATTTCAAAATGATTGAGGAAGACCATTGTATTTATGTGAAGAGATCCAAAGGCTATTTTGTTATTTTGTCACTATATGTTGATGACATTTTATTGGCTCAAAATAATGAAGCTTATTTGTCAAGCATAAAGGAATGGTTATCTTCAAATTTTGAAATGAAAGATATGGGGAAGCGATTATATATTGGTGTCAAAATCTATAGAAATCGTTCTAAAAAACTCTTATGTTTGTCATAAGAGTCTTACATACATAAGATTCTTGAACGATTGCACATGCTAATTTACAATCGCATAGACACTCTTGTTGCAAAAGGTGAATTAATAAATCTCAACATGTGTCCTCAAACTCTATAAGAAAAGGAAACCTTGTTTAGAGTATCATATGTCAGTGCAATGGGCAGTCTTATGTATGCAATGATATGTACACAAATAAATATGTGTTATGCCATAGGACTTCTGAGCCATTAACAATCTAATCTTGGTCAAAAAAATATGGAAAAGCTGTGAAAAGAATTTTGAGGTATTTGAAAGTAACCAAGATTATGATATGTGTTATCAAGGATATGATTTGTATTTAAAATGTTATACTGATGTCAATTATGAGGGAGATTGGGATGAATGTAAATTAATATCATGATATGCTTCTCTACTTGACTGCGGCACCATATCTTGGAACAATAAAGACAAACCTATACTGTCGTATCCTCAATGTAAGTAGAGTTTGAAGCATGTTTAGTTAGAGTGCAAGAAGATGTTTGATTGCAAAAATTTTTGAAATATTTAGAGGTTCAAAATCATAGTGAGTGGCCACACATAAAGAAGTCAATTTAGAATATATTTCTATTCATTATTGCAGGCAAAGTATTTTCATACCAGGTATGCTTAAAGTGTAAAAATCACAGCGGAAGCTATTTAAAATTTTAACTATTAAGAACACCCTACAAGGATCTACTATTTTATGGCCAAAATACATCATACATAGACTTAACAACAAATAGCTTAAGGAATTACCTCTTGAAGGCCAAAACCAAGGATTCCAAGCACACCAAATGTTGTGCCTTTAGTTAGTCCACAAGTGTTTATCTTTCAACTAAGCACCTTCTTCAACCAAAGGTTCCTATCTATGGTTGTTCTCTTTGCAAAACCAAACCAACTAAAAGAAACCTTTAAGGAAGAATAAGAAAAGGTTTCCTAGTTATACAAATGGTACTTCTTCTCTATCCTTATCAAGCAAATACTTACCTTGTTTGCAAAGGATAGAAACATAAGAAGAAATAAAGAAAGTGACTTGTAAAACTTCTAAGGCATTAGAAATAAAGAAAAAATTGATTTTTGCTCTTCCAAATACCTATCCATATAGTGTTGGATGTCCATCCCCTATCACTCACCTATTTTATTGATTTTTCTACTCATTCATTAAGTGCCTTAATGAGGAGACAAAGTGGAAGATGGTGGGTGAGATAGAAATGGCTTTAAATGGCTTGTAAGTCTTTGTTCCCTTGACTTTTTGAAGCCTATCTTGAAAGTTTAATTAAGCTAATCAAAATTCAATTAGTCAAAGATAAGAAATTAAGGTTAGCTTATGGTTAATTAATTTTCATTTAGTGGAGAATCTCTACATCTCCACCAAATGACCCTTTTATCCTTTATGGAGTTTTGGCCAACCAAAAAGAAAGTCCATTAGCCATAAAAACCCTAAAGCCCATTTTTTTTTCATTTATCTAATGTGGGTTGAGCCTATATTAAATGAAAAGGATTCAATAGCCATTCATCCCATAAGCACTAAATAACTAGTCCATCGATTTAATCCTTACCGTTTACAAACTGTGCAAACTAGGTTAATCGATAAACCTCAATTACCGAAAACTGAGCAAACGGTTATGCTAGTAACCGCGTTAACTTAATAACTTGCTCTATCCAATTATCTCTATTACCAAGATAATTAAGTCAAAAGGAATGCACATATATTGTGTGACTTTCTAGGTTCATGTTCGATTGGCAATGGAAAATGATATTACCTTTTAATATCATAGGAAAGCTTTCTTGTCCAATCCAAGAAATCCCTCTTCTTGATTGGTTTCCATAATTCATGGTTAACCCCTAGCAATAGATGCTATGACTACAAAACTGAATATGAATGTTCATACATAGGTCCACATTCCATGAATCTACTGATCATGATTACCATGCACTCCAATCCTTTCATTCTAAGATTTCGATCTTGGCTAGGGTCATGGATTGGTCAAACCCTAGAACCGAGATAACTATAACCACATTACAACTCAATTCTTGATTTCATCACCTTGGCCAAGGATTTTATATCAAGAAGAATGTGATGGCATAGGATTTTAACTTTGTTTACTCAGAGGAATGAATCCTTTCTTGGTTGATCATATGCCTCAATATATAACTAGTTAAGGCCACCATATACCATATGTCGGTGCATAGTTAGCCCCGTCATGTAAGCAATAACAAACCTTAACCACCCATATATGAAACATATATCACCTCAAGTCAAAAGATTATATGCACTATCATCATCTAGATGTATGATGATTGACTGACAGTAAAATACCATGTCATCATCATACAGTGTCATAGTTTGATCACTGATCATATGAGTATACACATTTTTATCATAACATCATGTGAAGCAGATTATAACTCATTGCTTCCATACCATTAGTAACCCATACTAACTAATAAGATAAACAAAGGTGATGGCATTTCTAGATCTAATACGGCTTGAGATAAGAGTCCAACGACCATGAATAGTTTAAAGTACTTGTACTAGATTGAACAGTCACCTCATTCTCCTTAATCGATAATCGTTCATTTTACAAATACTTACGGATAGTATTCTCAACATAAATGAAAACTATCATAAGGAAGAATACAAACATATATATATTTTTTAATATATAGCCAATAGGGATTTGGTTACAAAAATATGTACAAAGATATATGGCTTGTAGGGCATACAATACTAACAAACTTCCACTAGCACTAGAGCCATTCACCAATGTATCTAAGACCCATCCTATCTAGATGAAAATCCAATTAGTTCTGAGAAATAGCTTTAGTCAGAGGATCTGCTGGGTTTTCAGCTAAAATAATTTTTCGCATGGCTAAATTGCCTCTCCCAACAATCTCCCTGTTAACATGGAATTGCCGCTCAATGTGTTTGGATTTCTGATAAGACTTGGGCTCCTTTGCCTAAGAAATGACACCATTATTGTCGCAATAGAGAGGGACTGTCAACTGATTGGAAGGAACCACTCCTAATTCTATGACAAACTTTCAAATCCAAACTGCCTCCTTAGCGACGTTCAAAGCGGCAACATACTTAGCCTCTGTAGTGTAGTTTGTAGTGGTAGTCTGCTTGGAGCTTTTCTAGCTCACCGCTCCTCCGTTACAGATGAACACAACCATTTATTGATTTTCTATCATCTATATCAGACTGGAAGTCAAAATATGTAAAAGCATCTATATGGAGATCCCCTCCTCCATATATCAAAGCTAAATCCTTAGTCCTTCTTAGGTACTTAAGGATAGCTTTGACTATAATCTAGTGATCACTACCCGGATTGGATTGAAACTGACTATCTAAACTAACCGCGTATGCAATATCAGGCCTTGTACACAACATAGTATACATAAGACTTCCAATAGCCGAAGTATATGGAATCTTACCCATTCGCTCCCTTTCCTAGGGTGTCTTAAGACACATCTCTTTAGAAAGGTGGATACCGTGTCGTACTGGTAACAGTCCTTTCTTGGAATTAAGCATGTTGAATCGCTTCAACACCTTATCAAAGTGCAGACACTAAGAGAGCCCTATCATTCTTTTCGCTCTATCAAGGTAGACATGAATTCCAAGAATATAGGTCACCTCACTTAAGTCTTTCATGGAGAAAATTTGGGATAACCATAGTTTTACTTTCGCTAACATTCCAATGTCATTTCCTATCAACAAAATGCCATCCACATAGATTAGGGATGAATTTAATATTATTCTTTCATTGGCAATGTAATAATAATAGATTAGGGTTTTCATTTTTATTAAGCCTTTGGGCTATGTGTTGTAATCTCACCTTGATATGCCAAGGATTACTTATGTAAATAAAAGCGAAAGACGTGGAGATTATGAGAACATAAAGGCTCAACACATTATCATGCCTAGTGGGAGTAAGATGATGACTTGTTTACAATTGGAGCCTTTACATTCTCAATTCCTTATGGCTAGGAATTAAGGCCTATAGTTGTCCATGATCGTTCCCATATTTGTGCATTATCTATTTATATTGTATGTTTGCTGAATGTATGTCATTGGCATGGAATGTATGATATTAATTGGATAATGTGCAAAGTGAGACCATAATTAAAATGATCCTAAAAAAATGTGAATGTTTCAATATGGACATTGTGAAGCTTGAGAGACATTGGTGATTCTGCAAGAATTCAATCACCCACTAGAAATCTATCCAACAAGATTTTCGTTTCCTACTTGGAAGTGTAGGATTCGCCAAGTTGGTGGGAGAACCATAATGATTAAAGACCAAATCTTTATAGTGGTTACAAATAAGATCACTAATTAAATTTGTTATTTTCTACTGTATATATTTCTGATAAAATGGCATTGTTAAACCCATTATCCATCTCTCTTGACTATCATAGGCTCAATGGTACTAACTTTATAGACAAGTTAAAAAATCTGAGAATTCTTTTGAATTTTGAGAGGATTGGATATGTGCTTGAATCTAGTGTACCTGAACCTTTTCCCCAGAGGGTGACTGTCACGACCTATCTCAAAAGTCGTGACGGTCCTAGGGTACGGGTGATGCATAAGGGACCAGTACCACGAAGAACCCAATATACTATCTATATGGCATGCAACAAACAACTATAACTTAATTAAATATAAAAATGCTGAGGAAAATTTGACAGTATTTCCCCTAAAATACAACTATACCCAAAATCAGAAAACAAAGAAAAACACTTCTATTAAAGTCACAAACATCTCAATAATTGATCCCTCCTGGATCTCCATCAACAATCTCCAAAATCAATATATATAACATACATCTCAATCATATATAAGAAATCAAACGTCAACTATAGCCAACATTATATATATATATATATATGCAATCTTATAATTTTCTACATGCCAAATCTATATATAGTACCATGGAACTATTCTAAGCATTTTCTATTACATTACTTTAAGATTTGAATTTTTACATGCAAAAGATCTCCACGGTAGAAGAAAACGTTGCCAATTGAATACGGGCCTCACCGAAGACCTGAAATCAACAACCACTAAAGGAATGAGTATAAAAATACTCAGTGAGTTCATAAGTATAAGAATGCAGTAAATGCATTATGATAAATAATGTATCATTATGATGTATTTATATATATATATATAAACTATTGCATATGAATAATAATGGTATTAACTATAAAAATAACAATATATATTAACTATGTAAGCAATAACAAGTAGCACATATATGATATCACAGGATTTGGGTCACTTTGAACTTTTATAATCAGCACTATCATAAAGTGCATAACACTAGGGAATACAACGTCCCTCCCTAGCAAGGGGTAATATATATATATGACACACATAAGGATATATT
>CANXYC011582128.1:0-13679 GCA_948193065.1 Aleurites moluccanus
ATATGAATGGATGATTAATTAGTGGTTTGTTTGATGTAGAACATCAAATTTGACAAGGTTGCCCTATATAGCTTCATTTGGTGATTTTGGTGGAATTGAGCTATTCAAAGGGATTCGAAGTATTAGGTGAGTCTATAATGCATCATATAACATGTATAATTGGATGAATTATTGATTGGAACCTTGCCCTAAAACCCCTCATTTGGTCGAACCTATAGTTACTATTCATGCCTTCGAAATTTGCTTGGTTTTTGCTTGAATTCCATGGACAATTGATCCTATTTTAATGTTATTTAATCTTGTTTCTTGAATGCATATACCTTGTTTGACAATGTGGCTTTGTGTTGATTGAATTGGGCAAGTTAAGTTTGTAATTTAACCTAACCCATTGGCTTGCCATTTTATGCCCACCATATGTTTGATGAAATGTCTAATTCATTTGCCATTGGCCTATCGGTTTGTATTTCATAGGCCTACCATTTGAATGCCATTGTTGGCAGCGACGTTGGCATGCCAATTGGCTTACCATTTTCCACCACCGAACCAACTTTTGTTCTATACCTTTGTTGTTTACCATAACCTTTATCCTTACTTATATATTGTATTGTGCTATGCCATTGATTCATATACTACTTGATTTGAAAGATATTGATTATATTGTTAGTGACGATACCATTATTGCATAATAGTGTCTATTGACATGTTATTCATTTCTATTGACCTAAATGTGGTTTGACAGAGCTGCCTCACCGACAGGATAATGGGTATATACTGTCGGCAATGTGCACAATAATATTGATGCCCTAGCTGGGAAGGGTTATTGGTCCCAGCCATAGGACCTTATCAGTCTTATGCTTACTTGATATGTGATTGACTGTGTGATTACACATAGTCTACGTATTTCATGGCCCTCTATCTATCTTACCATATGATTCCTTGATTTGATATGACCTTTGTTGTTCTTATTGATATCTGATACTGATTCTGTAAACTTACACGATTGATACTGTAACTTTAGTCCTTAACATGTGTATATCATTGATTCAGCCTATATTTCATTGATGATGCATATAGATTCACTGAGTATCATCTGTACTCACTGTTTATTTGTCTACCTATTTCAGGAGAGGAGTAGGGTGCAAAATCCCGACGTCTGTTTCTCTACAGATTTTTACTATAGTTTCTGATATATATATTATATTTTGTATTATTTTTTTGGTGTTCATTATCTAGCTGCTCCATGGGGTATGTATGGGTTAGCTAGGAGATGAACATGTGTATATAATACTTGATAGTATATATATGAGTTATATGATGATATTGTGGTATGATATATGATTGTTACAGCCAATTGCAGAAACTACAAAATGATTGACAAAATAACAGAATGAATGGTAATTAATTAAAATGGATATATTATGGTTTATAGATTATACATGTGATGTTGGGTTTTATGGGTGCCGGTCGCCATTGGCATCTCTCGTGCCCTAAGACCGTCGTGGTCTGGGAAACTGGGTCGTGACAACGATGTTAAAAACAAGTCATTGTCATTGATGACATGACCATGGATTTTTCTTAATTATGTATTTTAAGGGATTATTGAATTGATTGTTGAAAAATTATAAATTGGTGGAGAATAAAAAGTAAGAAGATGATGTATTGAGAGATTGAAGTTTAAATTTTAAATTTTAAATTTTAAATTTTTAAATTTTAATTTTTTTAAGAATTAGGAAAATTAGGAATTAATTTTCTTATTTTTTAAAATATTTATAATTTTTAAAATTTAGAATTTATTTTATTTTTTTAAATTATAAAATTTTCAATATTTCTTTTAAAATAAATAAATTGCCAAAGGGAATCTTTTCAGAAAAAAAAAAAAAAAAAGAAAGATGTGGGATCTACATATGCACCACGTAGGCGCTGGCGCTCACTAACAGTGTTAGTGCCCTGTACCTCTAATTGCTAACAAACCTCTCTTTGTCAAAGAAAAAAAATGTATCTCTAATTGAAAATGGCATAAACCACATGGTACTTTTTGGGTAATTGAATTAAAAAATAGTAAAATTTTGTCATATTTTCGATATGATCACTAAAGAAATTTTCCTTTCAGATGAGTCACCGAAGTTATAAAATATTTTTAGATAGAAGTGACCAGCCAGAATTAAGGTAGGAAAAATGGCATGACTTACCATGTATGCATTGGGTGATGATATTGCATGCCATGTAAGCGTGCCATATCATCATCTTAATATGAACATTTGTGGGACTCATTGTTAGAAATTTTTTACTATGACCAATTCATTTTAGTCTCCGCCTCAGAAACAAAGACCTCTTTAATTCTACTCAAAATTTCTCTTCTAAATTATTTTATTTTTCTTTGATTCAACCCTTCTCCCACTTCAATTTGCACAATAAATCTTGCAAATCAATTCATTCTTTTTATCTCCTCTTTTTTATTTAACCAAACCAAACCCTTAACTAAGCAAATTTAAAAGAAAATTAATACTAACAGTAATTCGAATTATTGTTTCTTTTTCTCACAATTTCTTAGAAACCAAATAGAAAAAGATAATGAACTCAAAAACTAAATGCTTAGCCAAATCCCACCATGTTAAGCCAAAATGTAGTCGTTTAACCAGAGATGACAGTGGCTTTACATATAAACAAACGTGTTCGAATACCCCCAATCTGCATCCCTACCATTTTTCATCTTAAACTGGAGCTGGGTCTCCGCTCCGATGGAAAACTTGTTCAATGGCTCCTCCATCAACTTTGACCCAAACTCGATCAGAAGCAAAATAAGGAAAAAAGAAAAGGTTCGGGCCTTAGATGGGGCTATCGAATTCACTGATAATTCAATTGCTCCTTCATCGCGCATAGAAACAAGACAAATCCAATTTGAAGCATAGACTTCCATATATTCTTCTTCTTCTTCTCCTCTAAAACTCCACAACCCATAAACATAGTGATTGAAACATAGAACATAAAACCCATAAATAACCAGAGTGATCAAATAACCCACCTAGGATGCGGGAGATGCCGAGGTGATCGGCACCCGTAGAATCGATCAATCATATCAATACAATCTCATACTATATCAATATCGCAGTAGAATCATATATTACCATCAATTATATATCAATCTATAATCATACACTCACATAAGCACTATTCATTCTGATACTCTATCATTCATTCTGTTACTTTCTGTAATTACCATAATTATATCATTAATTAATCTCCAATATACCCATATATACATGTTCATATACTAACTATACCATACATAACCCATGGAGAAGCTAGGATATGAACATACAAAAATATTTAATGTTTAATATAATTACACTTCTATAAAACTGCAGAATCCACAAAGAGTCAAAATGCTGGGATATCTACCTTCTACTCTGCACCTGGAGAGGGAAACAGTGAGAGGATGAGTATATATGATACTCAGTGAATCTAATATACATCGACCAATAAATATACAATGGAATATCAATGAACAATAGGCAGATGAGATAAATAAATCAATTTGCTCAAAATCTCTGGATACAGAGTCAAGTATAGAATATGACTGTAGATTCAATTCTCATATCAAGGAAGATATATCACATGGATAAGATAGATAATGACAGATATAAAGCCATATGCATATAAATATATCAATCACAAATCAATCTCATATCAATATACATAAGATGGATCAGGTCTTATGAATAAGACTCATAGCCCTTCCCAGTTAAGGCATAACAATATACATTGTGCATAATGCCGACAGTATGTACTCACTACCCTGTCGGGGCGGCAGCTCTGTCAAATCACAGCGAAATCAATAGAATCAATAAACACAATAATAGATACCATTCTCAATAATGGCATCACCAAGTATCAATAACTCATCATCAATCAATTCAATGAGCAATAGAATCAATAAGATATCAATAACAATCGATTTTACATTGACCAAAGGTCTAGCAACCAACAATAGGATCAAACATATGTTGGTCATTTACGGCAAAAAAGTTGACGCAATTGGCATGTCATTGTCACTGGCGACAATGGCATTCAAATGGTTGGCCTATGAATTTTAAGCTAGTCATTTTATCGAACACTTGGTGTGCAATCAATAATAGACATTTTGGCAAGGTTTTGGTGCAACATTGATATTGCCCCAATTGTCAACAACAATACACATTGAAAGCAATTCCATAGAAATTATAAACACATCAATAAACATCATCAAACAGATTAATTTGGCATGAAAAAGCCATAGGAAAAACAAGAACAAAGCAAGGAAATTTTAACACTTTAGCATAATATATGATGCATAAAAGACTCACCTAATACTTCAAATCACCAAGCAAAATTGCTTTGCCACCAATTTCTTCAAATTCCTCAAAGTAGGCAAAATGAGCAATTTTCTTCAATCGAATTTTCTACAGCAATTCAACCATCAATTACTCATCAATTAACTTCCAATTAACTTATTTTATACTCAATTTACACATATTAACTCAATTACACAAAATTAACTCTTACAACTTAGGTTTAGGGTTTGAAAATTAGGCAAAAATACTATATGCATCAATTGATGCAATTAAACTAATTACCCAATCTAACTAACATCAATTAACCCTAAATCAAACATAAAATCAACCAAAACAACATTTTACCTCAATTTTGTGCTCTGGCCGAAATCTCCATATGCTTTATTCTTGAAATTTTCTTGATTTTTAAGGATGGAAATGGATGAAGGATGGATTATATTGTGTTTAAAATAAGTTTCCATGGATTTTCCTTAACAAAATGGAAGAAAAATCAATGGAGAAGAGAGGGAAAATTTTCGGACAAGGAAGAATAAAAATGGGCAAACATTTGCTAAGTGTGGCTTATATAGTAAGTCACCTTTGGCAAATTTCCTTTTGGTCCTTCAACTTTCCTTAAATTGTGTTTTGCCACATTTTCCTTCGATAATTTATTTTGACAATTCTATTGGGATTTGGATTTCAAAGTGAATATTCAAACATCTTATTTTTATTAATACTTTATAATAAAAATAGTTTCAGAACCGTTCTAAAACTCATACAGTCGAAATTCCACTATACCACTAAAGTTTCCTTTATTTATGGTTTTGCCATTGCTTACTTTATCAGTGTTCTTAAACATTTTTCACCTCTTTCTTTTTACTGAATTCACACATGCATACATATAATCATTTAGCCTCTAGTCAAAATAAAAAATTCATCTGTCGACCGGACTGTTATTTTTGCAGCAGCGATATCGACAACGACAATTTTCAAAAAACATTTCCGTTTTCGCTCAAACTGAGTTTTTAAAATTATCTTTAGTCATTTCAATAATTTCAAACCACACACTAAGAAACTTTATTCATAAAAAACATAATAAGCTTTTTTAGGGTATTACATCCATCAAAGGTGATGTTCAATGACTTAGGCAGTAGCAACGAGAGTTGACAGCAACATTCCATGAGAAGGAAGTACTAACATCCACTGCCTCTGAATCTATTTATGCTGCTTCAAGTGCCAATGTCGAGAATGACAAAGGCAAAACAACATTTGAGGTCTTTGCCAATATTATAACTATTAGCACTACTGCTGTTGCTGAGTTAGGTGCAAGCTCCAAGGTCGAGCAAGAAGAGAAAGGCAAACAATAAGAAGAATAACCATCCAAGGATCCTCCTTGTAACACCTCAGCCTAAACCTAACTTGAACTTAGGGGGAAATTTTTTCATTAATTTTGACTTGTGAATACTATATGTTTATGCAAGAAATTGATAGATGTGCATGTTATATGAAGTGATTTTATGCATAGAAGTGGTTTAAAGGCTGTTAAGACAAAATCGAGTAATTTTAAGTTTTTGGTGAACTGGGGGCAAAATGGTCATTTCACACCCCTTTCAAATTTTTATGGAATTAACACTATATTTGAAGGTAAAAAAGAATTTAAGAACATGAAAATGATATTATTAAGTTTATTTGAATTATTGTTGGAGAATTAAACCCGATTGAAAATAATTCCCGGCAAGCTGCTCGATTGAGGGGCTTCATTTGAACTAAGGTTATTTTGGTCTTTTCCTTTGGAATGTGAAATTATATAGTGTATGCAACCTTATGGTATCATTTTAGGCTTGATTAAATCTAGCCATTGGATGAAAAGATGAAGAAATGAATGGTTGGATGGCTAGGTTTCACCATATCTACCATAAACGTAAAGCATAGGATTATTCCTTTGATATTTAACTTGATTTTTCCCACCCCTTCATTGTTCATCATCTTCCTTAGCCAAAAGTAGCAGCAACTTTCTCTTTCCTCCTTCCACCATTTCGGCCACCATTGAACACCATCATTTCTTATTGTTTTCTTTCAATTTTTGATGGAAACATATTAATTCCATCATCCTAAACACAAATATAACCATAGATTCAAAGGAAAAACTAGAAAAAGTGACAAATTAATTCATAGAAGATTTTGAAGAACTTTTGGTAAGTTGTTGATTTTGAAGAACTTTTGGTAAGTTGTTGATTTTGGAATTCTTTTTATTCAATTATGTTTGTAAGATGTTGTTTGATGTTATTCAGTGATCAAAACATCTTTTGAATGGTTAGAATTCAAAAACTTGGATTGAAACCCTAATAGGAAGAACTTTGAATCAAAGTGTTATTTTGATGAATTATTTGGTTCAAATGTTATTTATTTGATGTGCATAACATGAATTAATAGTTGAATAATTGAAACAAATTGATTTGGATGGAATTCAAGCTAGGCCGAATGTGAGGAGCTTAAAATGTTTGATAGTTTGATGATTTTAATGGGTTTAAATGATGGAATGAAGTGTATTTGATGCATATGTATTTAATTAATGGTTAAAAGATGGAAAGGAATTCATTTGGATGGATTCTTACTTTGGCCGAAATGATGAAGTATGAATGGTGTTTTGTGTTTTGATGTTTAATAGGTTTAAATGCATAAATGTAATACATTTGATGTATATATATATTATTTGATGGAATGGCATTGAAAAATGGATGAATGGAATGAATTTTATTCAAGTTGGTCAATATTGACTTTGTTAGTTTAAGGTGTTAGGCTAATGTGATTAATAAAGTGAAGTTTGAATATGGTTAAGTGTTGAAAATGATAGAAATGTATAAGTTTAGATGTGTGAAAGATGATTGATTTGAGTACTTGAAAGCTAAGTTTGAATATAGTGTATGTTTGATATGAAATGATGAACCAAGTATATTTGAGTTCTTAACTTGGTAAAATATTGATGAATATATGTAATGTGAGTTAATTATGGTGATAGATATGTGTTATTGCATAAAGGTATGGAAATAGTGTGATTTGTACAAAGTGAGGTTTACTGAGCATAGTGTGTATGCTTGATGTTTGTTTATATGAATTATGTGATTTATGATGTTATATAGTCTTACGGAGTATTATATATGAAAATAGGTGAATCGTTAAATACTTTAGCTCGGAGTGTAGAGCGGTGGGCCGAGTAGGGCTCGAGAACAGTTTTGGGGGCTAAAGTGATCATATTGTGCAAAAGGTGAGTCCTTATGTATAATCATGCATAATTTGCATCATATATGCTATAATATTTCATTTGAGCCAATAAAATAGAGTTTGATACCCAAAAACACAAACAGTGCAAATTGGCTCGTAAATAAGCCTGTCGAAACGACTAAAATTGACCTAAACTTTGTCGGTCTATAAAATGAAATCCAGAAAGCCAATTGGGCTACCACTTGGCTCAATCATCTAGTCTCGACCTAAGCTTCGAAACGGTACCTCATGGTCCATCTAATTCTTTTGGTAATCTAGTTAACCAAAAACTATTTAAAAATCTCAAAACGGACCCGTAACGGCGAGTGCCAGTTGCGGCAGCGTAACTGGGCCCCGCCGGGCATTTTTTTGGCATCTTCTAAATTTGTTCCATTATTCTTTATATATATATATATATATATATATATATATATATATATATATATATATATATGATCATTCTACAACTATATAAGTTCTATTTGTGCTATATTTAATAATTATATAGAGACATAACCTTATGATATTAAAACAGGACTACATCTATGGGTAGTGTAAAATTCCATCGACCGTATGCACACTGGTATTAATTAAGTTGACCCTTGCTAGAGAGGGTATAATATTCTCTAGTATTCATAAATTGACCCATGCTAGGGAGGGTGTAATATTCCTTAGTCGTAAAGGATAATCCCCTTTGCGTTTAGTGATTTATGCATTTTATTATTGTGCTTATTACATACAGTATGATTACATTGGTTACTGGACTCAATCCTGTTATATCATATATGTGTTGACTTGTACATTGAATATTGATATGAATACTCATATGATTATTGATACAGATACTTGTTACTTCCTTTACTTGTTATTATATATATATTCTACAGGCCATATAAGGGCAACTATTGGTAATATAGCATCTACTGTATTTTTATACATATGGATTCACTGAGTATTTTTATACTCACCCCCTTCAGTGGTTATCATTTTCAGGTCAGCAGTGAGGCCCGTATTCCATTGGCATATCTTATCCTCGCCGTGGAAATTTTAATACTTATGACATGTAAATTCCAGTTCCAAAAGTATATGTAAATATTTGTATAGTATAGAGGTTCCATGGTACTGTAAATTAAGGATTGACATGTATATATGCATATTTTCATCTTATAAATTTGCATATAAGTTATACTATGGAGATATATACATATGTGATGATATAAATGGAAATGATTTGATATACATATTGATATATTGAGTTGATATTGGAGATCCAGAGGGATCCTTGAATTGAGATAGATGTTGAAGTATATAGTGGAAGTGTTTATTTGTATGTTTTTCAACTGGGCATAATCCTTATATAAAGGAGATGCTGCCCAATTTTTCATAGAATTGTCAAGCTATATTGAGCTTGTTAATGAATTGCACGCCATATAGTACAGTTATTTGGGTTCTTCATGGTATTGGTAACATAAGCAACACCTGTACCCTAGGACCGTCACGGCTCCCAAGTTGGGTCGTGACACTCCTTTAGCTTAGTTTTAGGATTCCTTGTTATTTTTTGCTATGTTTTTGATACATTTAAAATTTGTTTGGTTTATTTGGTACATTTTGTAGTTAAAGTCCCATTTTTTGCCTATTTAGTATGTTTTTGCACAATTTAGATCAATTAATACATTTTTTGGGTATATTTGCTTTTTTTTTTTTTTATCATTTTGATGGTATTGATATTTCATGATTGTCTATTTATGTTATTGAGATGCATTTTGATGTTATTTTGATCATTTTATAGCAAACTCATGCAATTTGATGCTTTCTGACCAAAAACCTTCATTTCCTCCCTTTACACTTCACTTTTTGAATGGTTTCAAACAAAAGGAAAGAAATAAGTGCAATGGACTAATTTTTTATGTTTTAAACTATAATGCACTTGTTGAGGGAGAGTTTTGTCAAAAGTGTCACAAAACTTATAAAACTCATAAACTTTTATCTGGCACTTAATGATTGTTTATCACCATAAAAAAGGGAGAGATTGTTGGACTTTAGTGTCTCAACATACTCATTTTGACAGTTACAAATAACTAATTAAAGAACTAATTATGTTTGTTTGATTATATGCAAGATAGACAAATTCTTCAAAGTTTGCATATTGCAAAAACGTCGCAATAGCTACACGTAAGTAGCAGCTGCCACCACAACTAAGGAGTCTAGTAGCCCAGGTCTCAGAATAATACAGAAGTCATAGCCGCTATAGAGAAATCACACCCTCAACTAAGGACTCCAGTAGGTCCAGAAGCTCAAGACTCGGGATAGGGTAAAAGTAGTGACCGTGACTTCTGAGTTGTTGTTGTTGGGATTTAGGCCGTTAGGCGCAGCGGAAAAAAAAAATCCCAAACTAAGAAGGCTATATAGATCAAAATTGAAGATTCATTAAAGAAAATCAAGATCTTTACCTTTAATTTAAGAAACTCTTTCTCCTTTGATCACCAAGAAAAGGTTGTAGCAAACCACTATCTTTCCTACAAGAGAAAGAAAGCACCACTAATAATTCACGCGAAGATCAAACAATAAGCTTTTGAAAATAGGAGCCAAAAACTCTTATGTGCAAGATAAGAGGTTTTGGCCAAATGGAGGAGAAGCAAAAGAGAGAGGCTGAATTCTTTTGGTGCAAGAATAGGTTGTGAAATTCGGCTAACCTATTGTGTTTTATTCCTAGGGTTAATGAATTATGATCATATCATATTTCCTTGGACCTTGAATCAATTAGGTTTTAATCTAACGGTTTAAATTAAAACATTAAGCTTAATGACAATAATATCATTAATGAAAGGTCAATAAAACTACTTTGACCTTGGACTTATTGATCATAATATTAATACAATCCAACGGTCTTAATTTAATTAAATACATCACATGTAAATAATTAAATTAAATAATTAATTTAATCATATTAAATTTTTGCAAAAACTTCATAATTAACTATATAAATTAAATCTCATTTAATTATAATTTAATTAACTCTTTCACTTATTGTTTGAATCACTTATATGCGCGTGGCCTAATAGGTTTCCCAATTAAATGGCAATTTAAGTCCTTAATAATTTCCTAGGAAATTCTTAAGTGGAATTCCTATTTTCAAAATAGGAAACTTTCATAAAAGGCAATCCTTATCTAACAAGGATTATATGAATTAAGCTCCTTTAATTCATAATCAATTCTCCAATTGAACATTTCTAACTGAAGTAGATTATAAGCGGTATCTTGCCACACATCATGACCCCCAAATAATCAGAAATTGCTAATGGTAAGCAGAAACCCTTACACATGGACAATATTGTGCTACTAGTCCCTTCAAGCCCTTTTACCAAGTTCAGTTTAATGTATGGACATTGTGTTAACTCCACTAAGCTGGCTACACCACACTTAGCCCAAACAGTAGTTCCTTGTAATCCGAGCATCATTATTAAAATTATTTCCTTAGAGACTATCTCTAAGTACTATCCACTTTGGCCAAAGATTGCCCGTAATGATCTCATACAAGAGGTCTTAGGTAAAACCCTCATTCTAACAGGAGTTATGATATCCTTTGTTGACTATTTAAATATCTATGAGTGCCTTAAACTATACTTAATGTCTACCCTATGAGCAAACCCATTGGGAGAGCAAGGAATGGAATCAAAGTACAATATCTTCACTTTAGATTACTCTTAAGCATCTCAAGTCTAAGGACATTTGCACATTTCCATGCAAAGATATATCATTTACGTTGTTTAGATTTCCATATGACTATCTCCTGTGATCACTCCGATGCACTTACTACTCCTAGTAAGCATCCACATGCTATATTTAGACATCTCAATGTCAGTATCTTTACGAGATTAGATGATTTGATCAAATCAAATAGTATACACATGTGCTAATATTTTCGAATCAATAATGTCCAATCTCATTGATTATATGACTAGGGAAATTTAGGTTAAAATATAATTACACATGATAAGCATCTCACTATCATGATCATATCATGAATGCCTTTATGCTATGTTTATACCATGGACTTTATTAAATAGTTATACAATATTATTCTAAAGAATAATAAATATTGATTAATAAATAATGCTTTTTTAATAATATATCTCTAAAAACATCATTACAATGATTATCTTTAGAGCACCTACACTAACAATCTCCCACTTGCTCTAAAGTCAATTGCCTTTATATTTAATACCATAGGCTAGTACATGTCTGTCATACTTATTCTGGACTAGAGGCTTTGTAAGGGGATCAATAATGTTTTGATAAGTGAAGACTCTATCTATGGTTACATCATGTCTACCAATGATCTCTCTAATCAAATGGTAACACCGAATCACATGTTTGGATCGCTGATGAGACCTTGGTTCCTTTGCTTACGCAAAGGCTCCATTGTTCTCACAATACAATGTAATTAGATCAATAGTGCTAAGAACCACATTAAGTTCTGTGATAAATTTCTTGTTCCATACGGCTTCCTTTGCCGCCTCTGAGGCTGCAATGTATTTAGCTTCTGTAGTAGAATCAATAGTAATTTCTTGCTTTGCACTCCTCCAACTTACTACACCTTCGTTAAGGATGAAAACAAATCCTTACTGTGATTTACAATCATCCTTATTGGTTTGGAAAATGGCATTTGTATACCCGTTTACCCTCAGCTCGCCTTCTCCATAGACTAAGAACACATCTTTAGTCCTTCTTAAGCACTGAAGAATGTTCTTGACTACCATTCAGTGACCATCACCTGGATTGGACTGATATCTTATAACACTCAGAACATATAAGACATCAGGCCTAGTACATAACATAACATATATGATAGATCCTATAGTCGAGGCATAAGGTACTTGACTCATCTTTTCTCTTTCCTCTTGTGTCTTTGGACACATTTCCTTAGTGAGAGATATGTCGTGGGCCATTGGTATAAAACCCCTTTTGGATGACTCCATGCTAACCCTTTAGATCTATCTATATAGATTCTAATTCCCAGAATGTAGGTTGTTTCACCAAGGTCTTTCATGGAGAAGTTCTTTGATAACCAAATTTTAACACCATGCAGAATTGGAATGTCATTTCCTATTATTAATATGTCATCTACATATAATACTAGAAAGACTACTGTACTCCCATTGATCTTCTTGAAGACACATGGTTCATCCTCATTTTGTGAAAAACCAAACTCTTTGATTGTTTCATTAAATCGGATGTTCCAACTCCTAGAAGCTTGCTTTAATCCATAAATGGATCTTTGCAGCTTGTAGACCTTATTGCCATTATTAAATGTGAAACTTTCAGGTTGTGTCATGTACACATCCTCAGTCAGATTTCCATTTAGGAAAGCTATTTTCACATCTATTTGCCATATCTCATAATTGTAATGAGTTGTAATGGCTAGGAGTATTCTGATGGATTTAAGCATAGCTACAGGAAAAAAGGTCTCGCCATAGTCAACACCTTGTCTTTGACGATATCCTTTAGCTACTAGCCTAGCTTTATGGGTAATCACATTACCCTCTATGTCAGTCTTCTTTTTAAAGACCCACTTACACCTAATGGGTTTTATTCCTTTAGGTGCATCGACCAAAGTCCACACTTTATTGTCATACATGGATTCCATCTCAGATATCATGGCCTTATGCCATTTGTCTGACTCTGAACTTTTTAGAGCTTCTTCATAGGTAGAGGGTTCATCATCATTCTTAATGATTAGAACTTCGTTATGTTTGTCTAAGAGATACCCATATCTCTCTGGAACATTACACATTCTCATCGACCTGCAAAGAACTTGTGTATCAGAAGGTATAATTGTTTCTTCATCTGTATGAATAACAATATCGGGCTCAATCAGTTGATCTATGTTTATTTGTGATTCTTGAACTTCTGAAAGTTCAAATCTATTCCCACTGTCCTCTCTTAACAGAAACTCTTTCTCTAAGTAGGTAGCTTGCTTCGAAATGAACACTTTCTGTTCCGAAAGATGGTAGAAATAATATCCAACTGTTTCTTTTAGATATCCTACAAATAAACACTTATCAGATTTAGCATCTAGCTTATCTGATAATGTCCACTTCACATAAG
>CANXYC011582138.1:0-15301 GCA_948193065.1 Aleurites moluccanus
TGTTGGCTCTCTATAAAAAGGGACAACACCCTTCAGCCTTGAATCATAAACCGTTAATTAAGCTAAAATATCAGTTTAGAGAGAGACCAAACATAAGGAAAATCATGGCCATGGGAATAACTTTGCAAGTAATGCTCATGGCGAGCATGGTAGGATGCTTTGCCTCAGTTGCATATGCCACTCAATTGAATGCAACTGTTGGAGGTGACACTCAATTGAATGCAACTGTTGCAGCAGGTGCCACTCAATTGAATGCGACTGTTGGTGGCGCTCAAGGGACTACTGCTTACTACTTTCCACCTTACACCCGTAAGCATTTGACTTTACAAATTAAAAAACTTATTAGAGACCAATTAAATTAACCTTTAGTTCAGTGATATTGAAATTGTCATTGAATTAAAAGGTTTCAAATGATTCTTAGTTGAAATAGAATTTATATATATAAAAAAAAAATTATCAGATATTTTATATGCAAAATAAAATATGTGACACTTGCTGAAAAAAAAATTTGACATTAAATAAATTTAAATTAAATTTAGAGGTCATTTAATTTTATATAAAATTTTAATATTTAGCCACTTATAAATCTATATTGACATGTTATTTTCCAATTAACGTTAGCGGTCCTCTGATTTGGCAGCAACTGAATGTTTTGGAAATCAAAATAACGGAGTGATGGTTGCTAAGGCAAGTGATGCCCTATGGAAAAATGGGGCTGCCTGCGGTCAGACGTATAGCATTAGGTGCATTGGAACCCTCGATCAAACCATACCTAAGCCTTGCATAAGTGGCAGTGTTGCAGTTAAAATAGTTGATTACTGTGCACCACCAAAGTGCCAAGGAACTTTTGAACTCTCTCAAGAAGCTTATTCCCAAATTGCAGATCCTAATGCTCCCAAAGTTTTGATTGGATATACTCAGTAAGTACAATTATGCTAATTGTGATTAAAAAAAATACCTATGACAACAGTGCTAATGATTGTTCATCATGTTTGTCTCATTTGCAGGATTTAAGGGAAGTTGCAAATGGCATTATTAGGAGAAGAAGCAAGTTATGGAATCTTATTTCCATTACTATAAACAAATAAAAAGGAGAATAAATAAAGAAGGAAGAGTATCATTAAGAATGATGCTTGGTCATGCTACCTCTAATATCAGTTTGTTTATGTTTCTATCTATATGTAACCTAATATGAAATAAAAGAAAAGTTAGTTTCATCTCCTCTTTAATTCTTAGTTGGCTATATGTCCTATTTCATATCTTAGCATTAGTAGTATTTTAACTCATATCATCTACAAAATTTATTTTTGGATTAATTACTATTTTTTATGTAGAATGATACAATACACTAAATATTTTTTAACTTTTAAAAAATAAACTAATTTTCTTTGACGAATTTTCTGCTATACTATTACACTCTTTCGTTCAATTTTATCGTTAGTCAACTCTAAAATTGTCAACAAAAACAGTAAAAATATAGAAATGTAATTGTTCTTTATTTTTAATTAATTACATTCCATTTTTTCTTTAAAAAATATTTTTTTCGAGTTAAAAAATTTAATTTCATATTTTTTGACAAATTTGAAAATAAAAAATAAACAAAAATATTTTTTTAAAAAAAAATATTTTTTATTTTAAAAAAATAATTTAAGAAGAAATTAAATTATTTTTTCTTAAATTTTTTAATATAAATAAAAAAATCATTTTCATATTTTTGACAAATTTAAAAATAAAAGTAAAAATAATTTTTTTTAAAAAAATATATTTTTTATTTGTTATTTTTTTTTCAAATTTTTTATTTTTTAAAAATAAAATAAAAAATATTTTTATTTTCAAATTTGTCAAAAAAATATAAAAATGAATTTTTTAACCCTAAAAAATATTTTTTAAAAATAAAAATAGGATGTAATTAATTAAAATAAAGAGCTAGGATATTTTTATATTTTTACTACCCTTGTTGACCATTTTAGGATTGACTATCGGCAAAATTAGACAGAATAGTTTAGTAGTATATTGTGACATTTTTCAAGAAGGAGTTAGTGTATTTTTAAAAAGTTATGGGGAAGTTAGTGTATTAGATCATTATACAAGGAAAAATTAAAATTTACCCTTTATTTTTCCATTTACATCATTAAAATATTAAGAAATAGATTTCATATTAATTAAATATAAAATATAAGTAGAATTTATATATAAATGATTGGGTGTGTAATAAAATGGATTAATTTTGTGTCAAATATATACACAATTTTGTTTGTTCAATAATTAAAAATATATATATACATATTATTTTGTTAGTTGAGTTTTATTAGGTATATATGTTTTGATTTGAACTAGCATTATTATCCTAACAATAAAAATTTAAATATGAGTTTCAAAATCTAACTCATTTGGTATAAAACTTTGATATCATATTAAATTTCATGAGTTCGTACATACGTGATTTTATAAGTGAGCCAATGTTGAAATTCATTTACACAAAATCAATTGACTTATACTAAATTTAACACCCAATTACTTATAAATCATTTATATATTTTATAATTATTCATATGCTTTGATTCTCGAATTCAAATTTAGTTTAATAGAAAATATTTTAAAATAAATAAAATTGTTGGCCCCTCTATTTTTCATTTAAAATTATTATTTTTATTTGTTTTCACCATTCTTTCATGGTTCTTCAAAATCGTTGTAACACTCGTGATACTTTCCTTTTCTATTTCTACACTTAATCTCATGTGACTCTCACTTCACTCTCTCTTAAAGTCTCTCACATCTTTAAAAAAAAAAATGCTCTCCAGAAAACTCTCTCGAGGTAACAAGAGAGAAAAATTAGGGCCGACAATATTAGACACGAAACGAAAACACGACACCAATCCAACACGAAATTAGCGGATTTGAGTTAATAGTTATTGTGTTAGTGTCAATTTCATGTCGACCCATTTGTGATACAAAATTAATCGTATTGTATTTGTATTGATCTGCTAATCCGAAAATGATATACTTAACCCGTTAATATGTATGTATAATATTGTTTTAATACATTTAATTAAATATATTTATGATTTATAAAATATTTATATATGAATATTGTTTTTAATATTTTTTTATAAATTTATATCTAATTATATTTTATGTAATAATATAAATTATAAGAATTAATTTAATAAATTTGATAATTTTTAAATATTAAAATAAAAATTAATTAATTTAAAATTTTAAACATGTTATTCGTGTCGTGTCGTGTTATTATTAATTAAATGGATCATGTTCATATTTAAATTTTTGACATGATAAATTAATCGTTTTGTGTTCGTGTTGACTCTTATCGTGTCATTTGTATACATCAATACAACTCGAATACGACTCACTAACACGAATTGCCACTCCTAAGAAGAACTATACCAGATCTCCTTTAGATGATAGAACAAAGAAAAGTCAGAATAAGAAATGAGGCAGAGGAAGCACAAATAGCAGGTAATGAAAAGGAGACATAAGGACCATTGAGTTGTCATTTAAAGACAAACTTATGCATCTTGTTGAAAAGGGGACGATTCAGATATGGAGGAAGATATGGAGAGTAAAGATGATAGCTTAGAGGATGGCTATTCTGATGGGGATAATGATGATGAGGAGACAAAAAATGAGGACAAGGAGGGTGAGAAGGAAATAGAAAACGATTAGGTGATAGAAGATGATGAGGGATTTACGACTTCACAGGCAATGCAAGAGAAAGATGGGGATAGGTCCTATCAGAAAGTTAACCATATAGGAAGGAAAACCAAAACCCAATGTAGATGGAAGCCAGAATACATTCAAATAAGTGAAGTAGATGATATTTCTAATATTATCTTATTAGATATTATTAAGAAAGAACTCATTAAATTATGGCAAAATGCAATAGTGGTGAGAATGTTAGGGAGGACAATTGGATTTAAGACGTTATGCTCTATAATCTAGGCAATGTGGAAACCATCAAGAGATTATAAAGTTATTTACTTAACTAATGAATATTTCCTTATTAAATTTTCGTCCAAATCTGATTATCACAAAGTTTGTTGGAAGGACCTTGGCTAATACTTAGACATTACCTTACAGTCCAACCATGGGGACCTAATTTTAGAATATTAGATAATGATCTAAGTTTTGTGGTAGTGTGGGTACGATTTACGGCTATGCCTTTACACCTATATCATAAGATTGTCCTTCGTGAGATCACTGGACTTATTGGAGGTTTGGTAAAAATATATTACAACACGGAGGCCATGGATAGAGGAATGTTTGCTAGGGTGGCAGTAAAGGTGGATTTGAACAAACCTCTTCTATCTAAATTTAAATTGATGGTAAGTTGCAGATTGTGGAGTATAAAGGCTTGCCTAAGTTTTGCTTTGGGTGTGGACAATTCAGGCACCTAAGTGAATCCTGTCCTAGAACCAATGTGGTTGATGCTAAACAAACCAATAAGGCAAACCAAAACTAGGCTCAGCTCTCTCCAGTGCTGGAGAATGATAATTAATTTTTGTAAGTGGATGCATGCTCCAGCAAGATTTAGGAGAAATTCTAAGAAGGTAACAGATAGAAAGCAAGGCCAAATTAATAGCCATAACTAGCCCCAAAACAAGGGATCATGATATCGGATCTTAGTAGATTTTAATGAGGAAGATCACGATGTTAACATGGAGGGTCATGGTTCCATAAGGGAATTTAGGGATTTAAATGGGGAAAGTCAATCAACTATGATTATAGTGTCGTTGGGAGGATCTCATAAGCAGAATAACTCTCCTAGACAAACTGGGCCTAGCCAAAGGGCTTATTCCAAGGTAATGAAAATAGGAAGACACAAGGTAGTGGGCTGGATAAAAAAAATACAATGTATAATACAAGGAATTCCCAATTAGAAGTAATCCATACAAAACCATATGGTCAGGCTCTTATTTTGGGCCACCTAACTCCCACAACTTGAAATAAAAACCATATTGTTGTGGTTTTTAATGCATCTCCCATTGGTTCAATGGCAGAGGAAGCTGTAAAAAAGGGAAGGATATCAGGGACCGAAATTCCATAGACAAGAATATGCAGGTTTCTGTCCTTTCTAAGAAACCTACTTATTCTACGAATGCCTTTTTATTGAATAATAAGAAGAAGAGGCTTAAGGTGAATAAAGGTGAAGATGTCAATAAAATTTATACTCCTACATCTTAAGCTATAAAGGCTATAACGGCTCAGTTGAATCTGGTTGAGGAAAACAGGGGAAGCTTGAGTAAAGATGATGAATGTGAGAATAGCTTAGAGATCGAGACTAATGTCAACCTTGATAAGGATGAGGGTTTGGACCCTTATCTACGTGATTAAGCATTTCCTTTTTTTTTCTTATGGACCTGTCAATGATTGTTTGGAATTGCCAAAGAGCAGCTAGTGACAAGTTCCATAGAGTTTTGAAGGACTATGTGGGAGTGTATAAGATTAATTGTCTAGTTTTGTTAGAAATGAAAGTGAGTAGAGTTAGAGCGGATAGAATTATCACAAAGATTGGTTTTGAATTTTCTCATCGAGTTGAAACTAATGGTTTTGTGGGAGGTATATTCTAGTTTGAAAGTGGATGTTCTTTCAAAAAAATTCCAATTTATTCATATTCAGATCACAAATATGGACAAGAGGTCGGGTCTTTTTACTGTGGTCTATGATAGCCTAGCCCCTAATGTCAAGAATCGTCTATGGAAATAGTTAGGGGAGTTGGGAGATTTTATTCAAGGGGCATGGATGTTAGCGGGGGATTTAGTGCCACTCTTGCTGCTGATGAGAGGAAAGGAGGGAGTATTTGTAGGTATGGAGTTTGCACTTTATTCAGGGAATGGTTTGATAATTATGGTATGTTAGATTTGGGTTTTAAGGGACCAAGATTCACTTGGGCTAGAGGTAATATGTTTGAGCGGTTGGACATGGCATTGTGCAATAAAGAATGGAATTTAGCTTTACCTGATACTTTTGTTACTCATCTTCCTAGAATTTAGTCAAATTATAGACCATTGCTGATCCGGGGCAAGGATTAGAGCCAACCTGGTACTGGTAGGACATTTTGCTTTCTAGCTCTATGGATTTTGTATGAAGGCTTTGCACCTTTTATGAAAAACAATTGCAAGAGAATGAATAGAATTGCATCTCCTTGAATAACCTTCAGACAAAGCTGTCTAGGTGGAATAAAGATTGTTTTGGTCATATTGAGCATAGGAAGAGTGAGAATTTGGCAAAACTAGCTGGTATTCAAAGAGTGAGGGAATATAATGATGATTCTAGTTTGGGAGAGTTGGAGTCTAGTCTGGTGGCAAAATTTGAAATCATTCTAAGTCTGGAAGAGCTTTTTTAGTACTGAAAATCGAGAGCTATGTGGTTAGCTTAGGGAGATAGGAATACTTCGTACTTGCATACCACCACCCTAGCTAAAAGAAGGAGAAATCAAGTCACTATGCTTAAAGATGGAAATGGTGACTAATGTGAAGACCAGCAGATTCTGAGAGTTTGGCAAAGGAGTTCTATGGCAACCTGTATACTAAGGACATTCCTCATCATCCTTAGTATATGATGCATAATGATTTTCCTATGCTTGGTGAGGAGGACTTGTTTTCTCTTGCTAAACCAGCCTATAATATGGAAGTTCGGGAAGCCCTATTTAGTGTGAACCCTCTTAAAGCCCTAGAGTAGATAGTTTCCATGCTATTTTTTCCAAAAGTAGTGGAACATAGTGGGCCCAGTGATTTGTAAAGCTATTAAAGAAGTATTTGATAAGGGGTCCTTGGACTCGGAGATGAATAAGACAGTTGATTCTTATCCCTAAGGTTGGTAAACCTAAAACTTTTTTACAATTCTGGCCCATTAGCCTTCGTAATGTGATCTACAAAATCATTACAAAAATAATTGCGAATAGGTTAAAGCTTTTAATAACAATCTTGGTCATTAACAATCAAACTAGCTTTGTGCCTAAACGTCAAATTACCGATAATATAAATTACCGATAATATAATTTTAACATAAGAAGTCATTTATTCTATGAGGAATAAAAGAGGAGGGAAGGATTTCACGGACATAAGGTAGACCTATAAAAAGCCTATGATAAGTTGAGCTAGAAGTTTATTGAAGATACTCTCCATTTGGTTAGGCTACCCCAAAAGTTAATTTCCATTATTATGGCTTGCATAACATCAGTTTTAATGATTGTTTTGTGAAACGGTGAGGTCTTTGGCCCTTTCATCCCCTCTAGAGGAATTAGACAAGGAGATCCAATTCTCTTCTTATATTTTTTTTCTTTGCATGGAGCGTCTCTCTTATGGTACTAAGGATGCAGTGGATAAGAACAAGTGGAGTCCCATTAGCCTTAGTAAGGGTGGATCATTTATTTCTCATTTGTTTTTTGTTGCTGACTTAGTCCTCTTTGCAATTGCTTCTCTCACTCAAATTGGTATTATTCGAGGGATCTTTGAGGATTTCTCTTTAACTTCAGGTCAAAGGGTGAATATCAGTAAAACTCTGATGTATATGTCAAAGAATGTTCCGGATCAACTAGCAAATTTTATTAGTAACATATGTGGTTTTATGCTTACAAAGGACCTGAGCAGGTATTTGGGGGTGCCTTTACTTCATTCAAGATAAGGAGGCACAATTATAGCTATATTGTAGATAGGATCAAGCAAAAACTATCTGGATGGCAAGCAAGAAAGTTGTTATTGGCTAGGAGGATTACTTTAGCCAAAGCAGTCATCTTAGCTATTCCTATTTATACAATGCAAACAACTTGTATTCCTTTATCTATTTGTAAGGATATTGAGAAGCATTGTCTCGTATTTGTGTGGGGTCCAGGAGAGTAACAATTATATTCCATTAGTTAAATGGGATATGGTGTGCCAATCTAAATAGATGGGGGGCCTGGGCTTTCAATTTGTTAAGCATTTTAATGATGCATGTCTCATAAAGCTTGCTTGGGGAATTCTTTCTAAGGTTGAAGCCTTATAGGTGAGAGTCTTGAGGAGCAAATATTAACGTGGGGATGGTTATATGATTCAGCCAAGAAAGGTCTCTAATTATTCTTGGCTGTGGAAAGGAATTGATAGGGTTTGGGATTATATGAGATATGGGGTAAGGTGGAGCATGGGAAATTGTAAGGAAACAAGATTTTGGCTTGATGTCTGGATTAAGGATGACAAGCCACTGATCAATTATGCTTTAGTTCCTATTTCTCCTTATTTAATAGAAGCCAAAGTTGTTGATTTTGTGGATAACAATGGAGGATGGAAATGGAATGAGTTACAAATCCTTCTCCCAACGGCGAAGCTAATGCAGATTGCCGCTATCAAAACCCCTTCAGTGAAAATGGATGAAGATAATGTTTATTGGAGTTTATCCAACTCAGGTATGTTTATAGTTAAGTCAACTATATGATTTTGAGTAATCTTATGTCTTTTTCTTATGAAGCTAAGTGCAAAACTATTTGGAGATGGAACGGGCTAGAAAGAATTAGAGTCTTCCTTTAGCTAGCATTACAACATAAAATGCTCACTAATGAAGAAAGATTAAGAAGGCATCTTACTTCGGATACAACTTGTTCAACCTGTTTTGTAGAGAATGAAGATGCAGTTCATGTGTTGCTTAACTGTTACTTTGCTCAAAATATTTGGAGGTCTGTGTTGCCTGCTTCCAAAATTTTATTTCCAGGAGTTATGAGGATTGGTTGATCCAGAATTTGAAAAATGAAAAGGATGAGGTTGAAGGGGTAGCTTGGAGTTTGATTTTTGCAATACTATGTTGGAATCTCTAGAATTTAAGGAACAAACGATTATTCAATATGAACTTTTCTATACCTATAGAGCTTGCTATTGCTATTATATCTTTTGCCAAAGAAGTTTTAAACAGTCAGCGAGCGGACATTAACATGAGGGGGAATTGGCTTTGAAGAAGCTGAATTGGATTTTTTGAAACCTACCCCCTCCTGGTTCTTGGAAGGTTAATACTGATGGTTCCTTTATTGCTGCCATGGACCTAGCTTCAGCAAGAAGCTTGCTGCGTTCTCACAATGGCAGCTGGGTGAGAGGTTTCTCTTCTAACTTGGGAAGGTGCTCCATCACTATTATCGAATTATGGGCAGCCTATATTGGGTTGGCTCTTGCATGGATAAAGAGCTTATAAGGTAATATTGGAATGTGATAGTGCTGTAGTATTCAAGATGTTGACTGATAAAGAAAAGGTTGTGAATGATGCGAGATCCTTAGTGGAGAATATAAAAAACTTGATGAACATGGATTGAAAAGTATCGATACAGCATGTTTATAGGGAAACTAATAGCTATGCATATTGGTTAGTTCATCTAGGATCCAAGTTTATTCATGGAACTTATTTTTTTGAACAACCACCTCAAGATCTTTTTAGTTTAATTTTTTATGACATTTGTGGAATAACTTATTCTAAATTATGTGTGTTGTAATTTATTTGTTTCTTTTTCTTATTACTAAAAAATAAAAAAGTCTCTCACATCTTTAAGAGAAAGAGATAAAAAGACATCGTTTAAATTGCCCTTCACTCATCATTGCCAACCTTCGATTGGCCATAAATTGTCTTTCACTCACCATATTTGATCAACAGGAGGGTCTATTCACACTCCTAATTTCTACTGCACTCCCAACTCCACTATGTCAATTAGAATCATTTCTCATTATTTTTTAATGCAAATTACAATCTAGATGCTTTACTATTTTTAAAAATGATGTTAATTTGACCTTTTGTATGAGCAAAATTTAACCTCTTTTCATTTTTTTTTTAAAATAGGGGACACATGTATAAATTGGAGAATAGTATATTTAGAAAAAAAATATATATATTGATAGTATGTTGGAAAAAAAGCAATCAAGAAGATTTTTTTTTTTTCTAATTTTTTTTTTCATTTTTATTTAAAGGTAAGGTTGTTGCTCTCACTATTCATATTTCTGATTTGTATTAATATTAGTTTTGAGGAATTACAATATTGTATTGTAAGATTTCATAATTGTGTATTACTATATTTCACTAATTAATGAATATCACAATAAATTATTTAACTTCAGTTTCAATATTATGCATCATAATATACATAATCTCCATTTTACAATTTAGTATATATAAAGGAGTAAAAAAGTTGATAACTAGGCACAAAAAAAAATAAAAAAAAAAATTACATAAGAGGTAGCTCAAATATCCTAAGTCAAAGAATAATTTAGTGATATTTTAGATAAATATATGAGAAAAATAATAATAATAATGTATATTTAGGATAGCTCAAATATCCTAAGGTTAATATATATTTAGTTTTTTTTTTTTTTTAAATGCACGTTTATTTAGACTTAATAATTTGATTTTTGTCAATCTAATTAAATTAATTTTTTTTACAATACAATAAGAACATGGAAAAATAGGACTCCAAATAAATTTTATCAATTGAACTCAAATATATTTTATAGTATTACTATTAATAAAACATAATGTATAATATAACATCTATAAATGGGAAAAAGTGCAAATATATCTTTGAATTATGGTGAAAATATCATATTGGTATCTTTTTTCGTTCGAAAGCGCAAATATAACCCTTAAGTCACAAAAATATAACAGAGCGCTCATCTTCTACTTATCTTCCTAATAATTTTTTTTATTTATTTTTTATTTTTATAAATATATTTAAAATTTTAAAAATTCATAAAATATTCATTTTAGGTTAAAAAATAATAAATAAATATTTAATAGAATTTTTATAAAATGTACTTCATTTTAACATATTAAAATTTAAAAAATAATTACTTTTCAATTTATCATAAATTATTTAGATATAAATTTAATTTTCAAAAATTCCTAAGAATTATTATTTAGTTACTAAATTGTAAAAATTATTATTTCCACATAAAATTTTACCAAATATAAACTTAATTAATTATATATATACACCCTAGTCCAAATTAATTATTAACTTAAATAATTTTATTTTCTTACTCACTTATTAATAATTTACTTATCTTTAAAATATTTATAATATATTTTCTTCAAATAGTTTTATTAAATAAAATTTCAATTTGAAATAATTAAATTTAAAATTTTTCCCTATTTATGTAATTAAAAGAATAAATAATTAAAAATAGTTTATATTAAGATCTTAATTATTTATTTTTTTTACATTTTACAAGGATTCTATTGACTATTTATTTATAATTTTTGAACCTAAAATGAATATTTTATAATTTTTTAAATATTTAAATATATTTACAAAAATAAGAAATAAATAAAAAAAGTTTTTAAGAAGATAAACAGAAAAGGGGCGATCTATCCCATTTTTATGATTTTAATATCATATTTGCGTATTCAAAAAGAAAAAGTACCAATATGATTCATTATAGTTCAGAGTATATTTGTACATTTTCCCTCTATAAATTAATAGTCTTAGACTATTTAAATTCTATTAATTAATTAATAAATTAATAATTTATTAATTTATAAAGTATTTATAATTTAACATACATATATTTAATCAATTAAAAATTCATTATATTTTACTTATTTAGTCAATTGAATATTCATTAAGCCATCAAATATATATTAAATTAATAGAAATAAATAAATTCATAGCGTACTGATATTTTTCATTGCATTAAATGTATTCAATGACCTAGATTAAAAATAATCTTTATATTATAAACAAACATCAAAATGTTCTTATATTTCAGAATTACAATGGCTTCACATATGTACTGATATTTTTCATTGCATTAAATATATTCATTGACCAAGATTAAAAATAATCTTTATATTATAAACAAACATTAAAATCTTCTTATATTTCATAATTACAATGCATGTTGTAAAAAGTATTCATATGCACTAAAAAAGGAGCATATTATTATTTTATGATATAAATAATGGAATCACAAAGTTATGTAGTGATTTTAAGAAAAATATAATTTTATTAATTTATCAAAATTATTATCTTAAATCAAGATCTTAAAATATTATTATATATTAATTTATCGAATATTAATTTATAGATATATAATAATAAAAACTATAAATCTCAAATCAATTTAGCTCTAATTTGTAATTTTTTATTATGATTAATTTCTTTTTTTCTGAAAGACTTACATGTAGACTATTTTTATGCATTGGATGAATTGCTGTCCCTGCAAGGGATTTATTATCGAAGTAACATATTCTGGTCCCACAATGCTATATTTGTGTGATTCTACAATTTATAAAGAACTAAACAATAAACACTATAAATTTAACTGTTGAAGTGTTGGATAAAAATTTTATTTTGAAAATAGAATTTTGAAAATGTAATTTTTAAAAGAAATTATAATGTTTAGTTTAAATTTATTTTATTTTTAAATTTTAAAATGATATTTTGAATTAATTATTTAAACATTCAAAAAATTATTTAATTTTTTTAAATTTTAAAACGGTATTTCATATTCATTTTAAGTAAATTTCAATATTCTCTAAATCTAAACTAATTAAGAATAGTGTCCTAACTCAGTAAGGAGAGTAATTAATGTCATTGATGCGTGTTTTGTGTTCGCAAAATTGAACATAAATACCAGAAAATACCCAAAAGGGAATATGCATTCTTTAAAAGATAAAGTTTCAAATCAGGTCTCTTAAAAGTGTTCTCTGTGTTCCGAAGCAGTTCAGCAGCGGAATGTAGTAGAATTGATATAGTGATCCTGGTTTCTTTCAAGCTGTTTCCTTGTTTTTTGAGAGCAGAGATTTATATATTTGTCTCTTTTTCTAGTTGAGCAGTTCATGATAGTTCTTATACAGAGTTTTGGTATATAGTTGGTTGGGTCAGTTCTGGAGAATTTACAGCAGCTTTACGGTGGTTGGAGTAATAAAGTTGCGATTCCTCTCATAGTTGTTACAGTAGAATTTCCAGTTGTATTTATGGCAGAAAGACTGAAGCATATAAGAGGGAAGGAGCAGGATATCGAGCTTGTAAAATGGAAGTCCTGCTCTTTAGAGTTGTCTTCAGACGAATAATCTGCTACTGATGTAATAGAGATTGATTTAATTGGCAGAATATTGAGGGAGAAGATGTATAGACCAAAATTGGTGAAGACAATCCTTTTTGGAGTCTAGAATCGCACTCAGGATTTTAAAGTGATAAAATTGGAGATGGAAAATGGACTAAATAATGTTTTTCTGTTTAAGTTTGGTAATAAGAGAAATAAACGGAAGGTTTTGAAGGGTAAACCATGGGAAAGGGCAATCCAAACTAACATGTAGTTGTTGAAAGAATTGGAAACGGAGATGAAGGGGAGGATGTGGATCTGGAGTATGAATTCTTTCGAGTAAACAGAACGCAGAATTAGTTGGAAATATGTTTGTCCCGCATCAGGAACAATCAAGGAAAAGAAGCCACCCACTTTGTAATAAGCCACACCTGCCCAATATGGAGAAGCTAGAGGCCCACCAATGCTCCCATGTGAGGACGAAGCCCAAGTTGGGATTCACATGGCTAGGGATGGCAATAGGATGGGGTGGAGGTGGGAAAACCATCTTCATCCCCGCCTTAGCGGAGAATTTTCCATCTTCGTCCCTGCTTTATAAACAAAAATAATTTAGTTCTAGTTCTCATTCTCATTTCCATGGGATCTTTATCCCAGCGAAGATCTCCACTCTTCACTTAAATTTTATATTCTTAAATTTATATATATTTATAAAATTCATAAATAATAGCTTAAAATAAGAATAAATTTATTTAAAAAATATTAATAAAATTTTAAAAAATAAAACATTAACCAAATATAATTAAAATGTAAATAAGCCTAATACATTAAAAATGTTTTGCAATGTTAAAATATTAAAAATTTAACATACATAAAACATGAGAGTACTTAAATAAATTGAATTCAATAAATACAAAAACTTTTAAAAAATTTCAACAATCTCATAAACATCTCTGTATTTAAAAATTCATTATATGAATCAAATGTAAATTAAAATAGACAATTTGAATGTATTAAAAGAATAATTATTATTCTTTAACATAATCAAATAAATAAACACTAATACATATTTTTGCGTGATGACAATTAAAAATCCTAATAAATATATATATATATATATATATATATATATATATAAAAGGATAACTAAATAATATAATTTTATAATAAAATTAGTTATGTAATTATAATATCGGGTCCCTACGAGTATGGGAATGGAGACGAGGATCCCTACAAAGTGGAGAATACATTCCTCATCTCCGTCCCATCCCCGCTAACGAGAGAGAAATGTTCCTTATCCCAACCCCCATGAGAAGAGAAAATGGGAAATTTTCGTCCCATTCGAGGCAAATCTCTACTGGAAATGGGGATTTCTCATTCCATTGTCATCCTTACACATTACTTAATAAGCATCCCTATAAAAGAGATCATAGAAGCCTTCTAATCCCACAAATTTTACAAGGAAGCAAACTCTTTGCAAGAGGGGAGGAGATAGATTATATTGAGAAACAGGCTATGAAAACAAGAATAAAAACGATCAAGCAGAACAGTAAGATAAAGAATACAAGAATTAATGAGGTTCGGCAATGTGCCTACGTCCTCGGGAGCAGAGCGGCTGAAGTATTATTATTCAGAGAGATCAAAAACTCTAGGGTTACAAATACAATATATATATATATAAGTGAGCGAGCGAACGGAGCGAAGCGAGCGAGTGAACGGAGCGGGGCGAAGCAAGCGAACGGAGCGAAGCGAGCGAGCGAACGGAGCGGGGCGAAGCAAGCTAACGGAGCGAAGCGAATGGAGCGAACGGAGCGAAGCGAAGAACATCTATCCCTTTGTTTCGGTATGAGCCATATACAACAATCTCCACCTTGGCGAATATCAAACCCCTTAGGAGATAAAACCATGCTCACATATGAAAGTGGGTTGGGTTACCATGCTTGTCTAGCAACTAGAAACATTCAACAAGTCCAAGCAATGCATGAACTTGTCAACAATAACTGGCTTGGTAAACATATCAGCTACATTCTCACTAGTATGAACCTTCTGCAATGGGATCTCACTAGATGCAATCGACTCTCTAATCTTGTGATACCTCACATCAATATGCTTAGTTCTAGCATGGTACACCTAGTTCTTGGCCAAATAAATGGCACTTTGACTATCACAAAGCAACTGAACTCCACCTTGCTCAATGCCCAGTTCCTTTACTAGCCTTGTAAGCCATAAAGCTTCTTTAGCTGCTTCAGCTACAGCCATGTACTCTGCCTCAGTTGTAGATAATGCCACAATAG